>JAOEHX010006653.1:3398-14919 GCA_025448015.1 Bolborhynchus lineola | reverse complement strand
CACCCTGTGCCAGTGCCTCAGCACCCTCACAGGGAAGAGCTTCTGCCTAAGAGCTCATTTCAGTCTCCCCTCTGGCGGGTTAAAACCATTCCCCCTTGTCCTGTCCCTACAGGCCCTTGTCCCATCCCTACAGGCCCTTGTCCCATGTGGAACTACACTTGTCATCATGAGATCTCTACTAAACATCTTTTTTGACCTTCACAGAGCTCCACTGAGACCCATTTCCCTGCTCTCCAGTGTAACCCAACTCAGCAGGTCTGATGGAATAAAGCAGGAAATGAATTTACTTGAAGAAATTCAAGATATTCCTAAATTCAAGATTTTCCTAAATGCCTGTATTTGGTACAGAAATACCATATTTGCAATGGGAATTTTCGTGTCAGGAAGATGTGCTAAACACCAAACACGTATTTCCTCTAATGAGACACCCACCTGTCCTCCTGGATATGGGCAAGTGGGTCACATCTGCCAAAACCAGAGATGGCCCTGCCCCAAAATACTTAACAGCATAGAGTCCAGGTGACACCTCCCTGGAGACAGAAGATTTGGGATTCTAAACCCTTAACCTGAGTGTGATTCAGGTCCAGACAGCTTCCATGGGAAGTTTAAACTATAAAACAGCTTCTGAGAGTAGAAGAGAAATACTTGATCCAAGATGCTGAACAAACCATGAATACAACATGCAACTGATCTACAAATACATTGTACCTCACCTTCAATATTTTATGCCCACAGAGGAGCATGCTGGAACAGTGTCACCAAATCCTTCCCCACTGTATCTCATTGCCACATCTTGGTCAGCAAGGTCAGCACTGGTTCACAGCGCTGAACACTAACATGTAGGTTCTTTGTGTCCATAACCAGAAAGCATTATCATAATTTCCCACAGTATCTATTCCCAACTATTAAAACATTAGCTTAAGTTTCCTGGTGACCCCTTGGAAGCTGAATGCAAAACACTGTGTGATCAGGAGGGGAAAAAACCCCAAAACATAAACCAAAAGAAAACAGAACAGCTCAGCAACATCCAGTCCAGCAGAGCTGAACACAGGCTCCGAGTCAGCAGCTACACTTCAATGGTCCCAGCAGCCTGCAGGCAAACCCTTCCCTACCAGTGAGCCTGACACAGAATCCCAGACTGGTTTGGTTTGGAAAGGACCTTAAAAGTTCATCCAGTTCCAACCCCCTACCACAGGCAGGGACACCTTCCACTAGAGCAGCTTGCTCCAAGCAACATCCAACCTGTCCTTGAACACTGCTAGGAATGAAGCATTTACCACTTCTTTGGGCAACTCGTTCCAGGGATTTTGAAGAGCAGAAAGTCCTTCCAAAACAGCTGTACTTCAAATCCCAAAAGGCTACAAGGAATGAAAGACTCTTCTATATATAGAAAGCTTTAAAGGATCAGCAGGTATTAACTTTTTGTTAATCTCTCTAGAATAGCACTGCCATGAATGAGCAATATGAAGAAAATTGATCTATTTAATCTAACACTGAAACCGGAAACCCAACCACCCCAACCAGATTCACTGCCACATTTACCATCTACATAAATACAAAGGAAGCAAGTGGGGGTGTGTGGATCTTTGGTGAAGCTCTTCCCTGGGCTCTGGCCTGTGGCATCACTGACCTCTGCAAAGCCCTGGACATGGGGCGCACCGAAGCGTTTTCACCCCATTCTGCAGCCTGCAAGCTGCTCACCAGAGCCAGACTGGACACTAAATGGAAGAACAACCACTTCATGTGATGAACAAGAAATGGCAGTCACTCAGCAAGTCACTCAGTATGTGGAGAGAAACCAAAACCATTTACATACTGAAACAGAACAAAATGTGCGTATCTTGTAATTTCTCAGCATTATTTACTAATAGTTTTTGCAAAAAATCCTTCAAATACAGCTATTTCTTAGCGTGGTAATTAAAAAATAAATATTTCCCTGTATATAACTGGCTCAGTTCTTCCTTAAATGCTTTTGAGATTCCATGAAGAATAGAATGCAAAAGGAAAATACTTCACAGTTCAGTTGTGCTCGCAGTATTCATTACAGAATCAGCTATGCTGGAAAAGACCATCAGTATATTTCTTAACCACCAATTCCTCACTAATTCTGTGACAGTGTTATTTGAAGTCCTGCCAGGAGCCTACTCTGTTGCTCCTACGTTTTGGTCAGTCAGCTGAGGAGCCCTTTTAAGTCACAATTCACAGACCTTTGGACATCCCCCAGGCAGAGTGCTCTGAGCAAGCAAGGCCATCCTAAGGCAGCCTTTCACTCCCAGGGCAGGCAGAAGCAGCAGAGCCATTAAGGGGATGAACACCCTTCTCAGAAGGATGGCAAAGCTGTGAGACTGCAGTCAGAAGCTGAAGGGCAATATGATAACATGGGAAAAGAGCCGAGAGGAGCTCTTTTATTCCTGATAGGCTGCCAAGCGGGAAAGGAGCCTTTCCCAACACAGTGGAAAAGGCTCCTTAATGAAACACTACAGCAAGCACTCTGGTGGCTGTTTTCTCTTCCATATCCTGCAGAAGGAAGATGACAGGAACGCACTCTGAGCAGAGTCACTTACTGCAGCTGCAAAGAACTTTCCACTTGGATGACAGCAAAGTGTCAGTGAAGATTAGTCCCTATTTCTCTTGCACTTTCAGGGTCAAACATAGTGCATTAAGGATGATCAACAGTGAACACCACAAGGAGCGAGATATGATCTGATGTAAGTGCGTAACTACCCCATTCTAAACCAGAAAAAGTTTGGAATAAGTAGAACATAAAAATAAATAACTGAAATAAGCACAAAATACAACACTTGTTTTAAGCAATGCAGTATTTATCATTTTTTTGTTGGACTGAGGCAAGCTCCATGAAACAACCTTGAGCACAAGCACATGATGATCTCACATGGGTAAGATGCCACTGCTCCAAGTGAACAGCGTTCCAACTGCCCTTCCCTTTTTTTTCCCCAAAGAATCTCAAGGAACCCTCCCTATGGAACAGAAGCCCTGGGACACAACCATAATGCTTAACACAATAGGCAGTTACACCACACACACCTTGTGGGAGTGAAGTGACTTTTGAGTTTGTGCTTCAAGCAGAAGATCCTGTTACAAGCACAGCACAGATCAGCCGCCACCTCCTAAAAGCAGTACTTCACATCAATAAATGCCACGGAACCACTCCAATAGAATTTATACATGTAGAACTGACTACAGTACCTGGCACACCAGCATGACAACACATTGTAAATCAACTGAAGTAACAAGAGCATAAATGCACCGTTTGCTATTAACAACTAAGAGTAAAAATGAGCTGCTTTCCACTCACTCCCTCGGAGCAGTGTTAGAGAAAAGCATAGTAGCTGGTAACTTCTGTCATATATATCTAAAAATATTATTTAAATACCATAGAAAAGGCTATTTAAGGTGACAGGATCCTTTGTTAAGGGTACCTCATGACAGCATAGAAAGAGAATTAATTGCACAGCACACACTCCCACTCTGTAGTGATCTCCCAACCACCTTAACTAAAGCCATAAAGCAAATGAAGCAGGTAAGCATGTAACAGAGTATAAGCAGTAACTGAGAAACTGCACAGCATTCATTGCAGCAGGTTTGCAGCCGCCAAGATAAAATGGTGCCGAGGACAGTCAGGTACAATACAGAACCCAGAAAACATGTTACAACTTGAAAGGCATTATGAAAAGGCTAAGCTTATCTTCCACTCAGCTTTTGAGAAACAGCATTGCTATAGATGTTTTAACATGTCTTTGCTTGCCTGGGTACCAAACCCAGCTTTCCAGGGATTTATTCACTCATCTTGTAGGTAGCCTTAAGATCCCAAACCAATGCACTGTTCTCATCAGTGATAAACACGGGAGGCATATATATATATATATATCTAAATACATATATAAATAATACAGCCTTCACCTGTATTATTTATCAGAACCATGATGCATTACTCACTGTCCTCTGTCAGTTAGAACCAAAGTGAGATAAAGAGAATCCTTTCGCCAACTGACACTGCTGGAGGAATGTGAAAAATCAATTTACACTTTCTTTTCTGACTGTTTCCTGAAGTTACACATACCAACAGGAACTCAGTGTGATGCAGCCTATAAACCTATGAAAACCTTTGAACCTCATTTTAACAATTCACAGAGATGTTACACAAGTAATGTGCACCTTCCAGTTTCAGAGCAGATACTAAACAGTCTCAAACAATCCACCACAGCACCATAAGGCACTGTAGGAGACTCCACAGGACCGTGGACAGTTGAAATACACAAAGCACTTACGCTGCGAGCCAGAGCACAGCTATGCAGCAAAAAAGTGGGTATTACATAGCAAACCCCAGAATGTCCAGCAGAAACCAGTAAGCAAGTATCATCAGCAAGGGTCTAGAGATGGCCTTTAGTATTTCCAGTCTGATCAGCCCCTGAATACAAACATTCCACTCTGATCACAGTATTTGTTAATTTAGTTGCATGGCAATTAAACAGTCCTCAGGGGCCTGTGCTACCTACATCAGCTCTGAGCAGACAACTTTTAAGACCAGAAAGATGTGTCAGATCCCTGCAAACACAAGATGTACTCAAATTTATTTTACTAATGCAAAAAGCTCTGCAAGCACTTCCACAGTAGATGAAGGGTAATTTAGATTAGACCTTAGGCACAAGTTCTTCCCTGTGAGGGTGCTGAGGCGCTGGCACAGGGTGCCCAGAGAAGCTGTAGCTGCTCCGTTCCTGGCAGTGTTCAAGACCAGGTTGGACAGAGGGGCTTGGAGCAAGCTGCTCCAGGGGAAGGTGCCCCTGCCCATGGCAGGGGTTGGAGCTTGGTGAGCTTTAAGGTCCCTTCCAACCCAAACCAGGCTGGGATTCTGTGACTTTTCAATTCCCAGTTCCAGGCATATTTCTGTGCAGAGCCTCAGGCTTTGATAAAGGCAGACTCTGCTATAAGCACGTGGTTTGTTGCACATGTAAGGAAATAGTCACATCTTCCTAAGGAACTCAAGTAGCTGTTGTTTCCAAGACTCAGCTGACTGGAACTATAGTTCAGAGGGAAACATCCCAAAAGAAGACACATGATAATCTATCACCACCATATCAAACCGTATCACTGAAAATATTTCAAAGATGTAACACTCATTTACACAATGCTATGAGCTCTTTTCAGTCATGGAAAGGTAGGAAGGACAACAAAGAAAGAGATGTTCCATGGCCATCACTGACTTCTTAAATTCAGTACCCAATATTTGTGTGATTAGGATAAATTTGTTCACCTACTCCCTGCTGTATGATCCGACTTCTCAATCTAAACAAACTTGCAATTCTCAAAGCTGAAGCTTACTCACACTGTGATAGCTGGAGGTGACAAGAGTTTATGCATCCTGAATTTGCCAAGCGGAACTGAGCCTGCCATAAGAAACCTTCAGCATACCCACACTGATGCCTACTTCCCTTTTTACACCGTCAACACACACACCTTGGTGAAAGCTGACAGGTTTGAACATCTATCTCAGGAAAGAAATAATACTAAAAAAGAAACAGGTAAGACAAAGCCCAGCACTCAACTATGAGGTCTCCAGGCTCAGTCTGATCAGCTCACAGCCAGTGACTGGGGGGGGAAATGGTAAGAACCAAACTTGCTTGCAAGCCCAGTTACACCTCGAGATCCAACAGGACTCAAAAGTATTTCAGGTTTCCTGAACGTATGCTTCTTATTTAAAAGCTCTCAACCACCTTTATGAGCTCCCAACACTACCACAAACCATGTTATTTTCTGCACCTTTTACTCAAGTATCTTCATACTTCCAGCCACCTGGATTTAAGCAGACTCCCCTTTAGGTAATGAAGCATTTTATTTTTCAGCATGAATGATCAGGCTTTTTAATAACCTAAGGAACACAAATGCTTCTTTGTAACTTGTCTCATGACTCAGTCTTTCTGATATATGCCCTTCCCTCACTGCTCCTCACACTGCACTAGAAACGGGACATGCAACCAAAGAACACTTTTAAATGAGAAACCTAAAGGTACTCTTTGTACACCAGACGTATTCACTAACCTACATCACAGAGGAAGAGGTTTTTTCAGCCACTTTTGTGGACACTGACAACATTAGAGGAAATCACACAAAACCCCATTTTATGAGCTTCGTACTGGGACAAAGATTTGCATCAGAAAGCATCAAACAACTCTCTGAAGATGACTACAGAACAGAAATATCATTAGAATCTTTGTTCTACTTTGATTTTTCTGGCTGTTCTTCCACCAGCCTCACAAAAGGTGCAGTGAATGGGCACTCCATTTCTTAGGAGGAGGTACCAGAAAGCTCTTTCTCTCCCCCAGACCTGCTTTACCCGTGTGAGAATGCAATGTCTGGAGCCCTTCAAACCCTCAGAAGCAGCAGCTACAAAACAATCCAGACTGGGAACAAAGCATCAGCCCCACTTGTGACACAGCCAATTAAGTAATGTTTAACACAGAAGAAAGCAAGAAGCTAATGAAAGGCAGCACTAATGCAAAGCCACAGCTGCAATCTGCTTGTAATCATACAAGAAAATACCCACATCTTGACTCATGCTCATGGCTCCAGGCCCTTCATTTTCTGTGACACAGCAGGTAAGGCAGGGGCACTGTCACCCTGGGCCCAGCTACCCTGGAGGCCACTACTATTCTGCTTTTCTACCCATTGCTGTGAAGTCCTTATCCAGCCCTCCTTTGTGTATTATTTCTGTATCCCACTTCGTCTTTTGCAGTGATTCACACACTCAAAGAATTAACAATAGCAACTCCAGAGCCACTTGAAAGTGGGTGGAATAATGAGCTCCCTTCAAAGATATTAACACACATATGACAAGCAGTAACTGATCAAGCAGCAGCGGCTGAAAAAACTGTCTCTCATCAATGAACCGCACGCTGCTTATCAGTTGGGCTGGATTTTCACTCCTGGGCACCAACAAGCTTTTCAGCATTCCTCAAAATTCCCTTATTATGTTCCGTTCCATATCCTTTACCATTAGATACCAATACTGCAACAGTGGCTCAAGGCCAAACCGTCAGAAGACCATGGCATGAGATGGTCTTTAGCCTCATTTCACACCAGGCTGTACCTAAAAGACTTCTGTGACCTTAGAAGATTCCTCAAAACTCCTTATGTCACTATTTCATCTGAAAACAGCTCAGAGAAATAGCTGGAATGTGCCATGGAGTCCAACAGCACTTTCTTTAGGGGAAAAGTGCTTTCAGCAACAGGAGTGCACTGTCCTTAGGTAGCAGTTGCTAAGAAGCAATGACATGCTGCCAATTTGGTCAAGACCAGTCTCTGGACACTGAAATACATATTTCACAGCTTGGACATGCAACATGCTTCTTATTTAGCATGCTACTAGTAATTGAAAGTAATCCTTATTTTTTCCAAACCAGAAACACCGACTGCTCCTTTTGTTATTCTAACCTCCTTCTGCACAAAGCATCTTCTTAAATGCAAAGCAGCCATGAGATACTTATCACCAAACACTCCACACGAGAAGATGTGGACTTTTTAACACCCTTTTTCCTGAAAATATTGATTACCAAAAGCGTGAAGGGCTAATCCCATGGCACACACCAGCATGTCCTTGGGCAGCAGAGGGAGGCAGTTTCCTCAAGCTACAAGAAGTGCACAGTTTTTTGTACAGGATGTTATTTAACCCCTTCTCCCTCCTTAAGTGTCCTCCAGTAAATCAAAGACACTTGAAACACAGAGGATATGAACAATACAAAGCACCACTCATTTAACATCTCTGTTTCTGTATTTTAGCATTTCAGTTTTCTGAAGGAAGCTCTCACCACAGCATCTGACAGTAGGTTCCTGGTTGGGGACAACGAACTTCTTAACTGCAAATGAAAGAGTCAAAGGATTATCCTTTCCTTTACTTCACATTCAGGAGAACATCTCTAAAGTGGGGAAAAGTTATGCCATAGAGTACAAACCTACCTCATAACAGGTAAAAGGCTTACCAGTTTCACTAGGAAAAGGATTCATGTTCCAAATGAGAGAGAGAATATTAGAAGTGAAGTTCAAGCCTTCCTTGCAGGTTTGGCTTTCCCTTAAACTTTGAACTGGCACTGGGAAGCACCACAGGAATTAAAACATCTGTACAGTGTGCTGGAAAGTAAACGCAACACATCAAACCAGGATAAGATCTAATGCTGGTGTGCTACCTCATTCCTTCCACGCGAGTATTTGCTTTGCAGAAGGGTGAGGCAGCTCCAATTTTCCCCAGAAGACTGGAAAATGGACAGAGTATGTCTGCACAGAAAAAGTGATTGTGTTAACCAACTCCTGTCCTTACCTCCCATCTTGCAGAAGGCCATAATTTCAGTTTCAGTATTTTAAACTCAAAATAAATGGGCCAGCTTTGGATACAGTGCAGAAACTAAAGGCAAAGTGGTCTCCAGGAGGTAATTAAGCACTCTGGAAAAAGAATGTGAACTGAAGTGCTGGGCAGCCTCCTCAGTTCTCAGGGAGCTGAGGAGGACACTCACAGTTGTAGGGCTCCATTAACTTCAAAACCAGCCTTGGGGTGTGCCTATAAGAGTCCCAACAATTCAGGGTGAACACATACCCAGCAAGGGAGAATGCAGCAGGTCTGTCAAAAAGTTGTATTGAGAAACCCAATGGTGACAACCATTTGGTGCCTCCTGCACTGCACACGCATCCTAGATGCGTCAGTGAAACAGCAGCTACACTGGCTTGCGATGCTACCTGAGCAGGAATTAGGAAAGGAATAAATCTTACTACCTCCTATCTACCAGGAGAAACTGCCCAGAAAGAGGAGGGGAAAAGTGATGGCAGAACATCCACATGATTAAATTCCAAACAAGAACCAATGTATACAACAGAAATTACCATTCTGCATAACTAAATCAGAAGTCAAAGCAATGATCATGCCTTCATTTCTTTCCATGTCATTTTAACAACCTCCTTTCCAGAGACACCTTTTTTATGCAGTACCTCCGTTGAGCTGAGACCAACAGCCAATATCCTCACCAGCAAAGCATGCTGTCGATTGCTTTAAACAAACTTGTTCTTCTGAATAGGACAGAAAATCTGTCCGTAGCTTAAACACTTATCCTGACACCCACAAATGTTGAACTACAGTACTAGAACAACATGCAATAGATGCAATGAACAACGGAAGCACTGTAGGAAAAGAAGGAAGAAGTTTTGCAGCTATTTCCTCTAGAACACCATTCCGATTTTGTAACATCACTTGAAAAAGCAGTACATGTCCATGACCACTGACTGGGAAGCACTGAATCAACACCCAGCATCTTGACAGCAGAAGGCTTGGAGCCCTCTTCAGCTAGCTGAGCTAGAAAAAGGAGCAGTCCTGCGTTGTTTGCAGCCACTCTTAACGTGATTTAGCAAAATCTTTGAAGGATTCTTCAACATTTCATCACTGCAACATCTACTGATGAGCCAAACACATCCTGAAGTTCAGGCTTTAATTTTTGCTGTGCACACAAAATACAGAAAGGAACTATCCCTACAGTTATGTGCTTTAAAATCTCACAGCTTCCATTGCAAACTAAAAAGCTACCATCATTTAAAACACTGTCATGCTACAGTCCAACTACTGTAATTTACATCAGCCTCTTACAGCAAGAGGTAACACATTAGCTTTGCCCTCACCGAGTCCTAGGGAGCGTGCCTACAGGTACGACAACTTCCTTCGAATACACAAGAGTTCTACTGAACAGTCGGAGGAGGATTTTTTCCTATCTCCAAAGGAGATCAAAGCCAGCACACTTTAACTATTTCTTGTCAGAAACTGAGAACAAACTTGGCACAGCTTAAGCTGCCCAGAAACTTGCTCATCGGGGTAACAGCACTTGCGCTCTTTCTGAAGGCCTGGAAAAGGTGCTTTATGGAACAAAATTACATTAGGAATGAGAACAGTACATTCTACCCTCCTCCAAGAGAAGCAATGCCACCAAGGCCTGGACCTTCATCAGGGGGATGCTCAGAGGGCTGACAGCTGATGAAACATTGTCTGTCCTATGCACAAAAGAATAAAGCATATTTACTAAAAGCAGCATGACACACAAACAGGGTCTAAGCGCACTACGGGGAAGTGCTCTGCAGAAACACTGTTCCCCTAGTCCAGTTTAAAACATTAGGTGTTTACATGAACCCGCTTTTTCCACTTCCCTGTGTAGTCTCCCACATTGTGCAGGGCACTGCACATTTCATAGTAGCACTATCTTCCTCTGTGAACAAATCAATATGCAAAAGTTGAATATAATGCAATAAAAATATAAGTTTTCTAAACATAGGGCAAGGTGCTATTTATTAAAGAGGCTAAAAGCCATCTGAACATCCAAGGGGTTTTGGAAGCTGTTTTGTGTTTCAGTCCAGCAGTATCAGTGATTGAGATCAGTTTCCAAATAAAGTGTTTAATTAAGTTACACGTTTACAACTATTTCAGATACTTCTAATAGCTGACACCATTTGGATATTGTACTTGTGTGAAGAGACATCATCGTCTACAAATGGTTTTAGGTTTTGAGCCTGCCACCAGCTCCACAGTAACTCACAGATACTCCAGCAAAGTGTGACTGTTAAACCATTCATAAGCAAGCTTCTAAGGCCACAAAGATGAATGTAAATGATGCCGTTATGATTAGTGACCGTTACTTCCCAATTAACATGTGACACTTGAATGTGGAAATTCTCACTTAACATGATCTTGATGACTAATTATTTCACCTATACTAATTTCCTGGGCATATGTCTCTAATACAAGAGGTAACATCAGGCCAACAGATCCAGTTGCTTCCTGCCTACCTGAGTTTTCAGACAAGGAGAATGCATTTTAGACACAGGGTATACAAGACGAATAATTAGAAAACTGAATTATGACTGAACTCAGACTTCCTGAATGAAGAATATAGTTGATTACGGTACCTGACAGTAGTGAGACAGGAAGGAATTCCTTTGAGTTACATAGATATATCTCAGAGATCTTCATGCCACAGTCACACTAAATACGAAACCAAATATCAAACATGACCCTCTCTCATTCTCCTTTTTAACTCCGTCCTTCCCTAACGCTTTCTGCTCTACCAAAGCCTCTCCCTTTTGGCCCACACCCCAGCGTCCTCTTCCTCCTTTTGATTCCTGCTTCCACTTTCCCCAGACCACCATTCCCTTTCCGGGATGGCCGAGGCCCCGGCTGCTGCCGGGCCTGCCCCAGCCTCCTCCGCGGGGAGAACGGCTCCCACCACGCTTAAACCCCCCGAAGGGGCAAGACCCCTCGGCCAAAGCGCAGGGATGAGGCGGGCCAGCCCGGGGGCGAGGAGGCCCAGGCCGGTGCCAAGTGGAGCCGAGAGAAGCCGACAGCCCCTCCGCGGCGGGCGCCGGGAGCCGCTCACCTCGTCCTCCTTGTGATTGCGGATCCCTCGCACCAGGTCCTGCAGGTTCTTGTCGAACATGCGGTCGATGCTGCCCTTCACCATCTTCAGCGCCATGGCGGCGGCGG
>JAOEHX010006643.1:0-18497 GCA_025448015.1 Bolborhynchus lineola | reverse complement strand
CAATGCGGCGCCTGCTCTGAAGACTGAAGTGGGGGGAAAGGAGAGGAGAGGAAAAAAAATTACATATATATATTTATATAGACCGAAACCCACCCAAAGCAAGCGAGGAGCGTTCCCAGGTAAGGACCCCCGCCCCGCACGGGCAGCGGGGCTGGCGGGAGGGTGCCCCGAAGGATGCCCCGGAGGATGCTCCGGAGGTTCCCCGGGAGGGCCGGCGGGGCTGCAGCGGTACCTGCCCTCCTCACCTGGCGGGAGTGGAGGGGGGGGCCCTGGGACACCCCCAAACGCTGCTTCCTCCCCTTCCAGGGGTGTGTGGAAGGGGGGTCGTGGCTGGCAGCGAGGACCCCCGCGGGCAGCGGGCACGGCCGCTCTAGGGCCGGCTTTGGAGGATGCTAGTGGGGTTCGCAGCAGGGACCCTCTTTCCTCCTCATTCCCTGCGCGGAGGGGACTCGGTGCCCTCCCCCTTCCCGGGGTCCCCGATGGCTTTTTCCCTATGCACAAGGCTCAACTTTTCTCCTCGGAGGTAGCGGCTCAGGCGTCGCAGCCTGCCCGTCATCACCTCATCCCCGGCTGCGGATTTTCCTCCCTTCGGGAGGGATTTTTACCCCTCTCGGTGCTCCAGAGTCATCCTTGGATGAGGGGCTGGAGGCATTTGGAAACTTTTCCTTGCTCCCGGTGAGGCTGCGGCTGGTCGGGGATGGAATCAGAGCCCTTTTCCCTGGGAGGATCAATACCTCCCGGGTGACCGATGAATGGGTATAGGGGCCACCCCGCACGGGGAGCACCTAGAGGAGAAGAGGGACCCCCGTCGTTTCCCTTCCGGCAAGGTGGTGGAGAGTTCAACTGCCCAAATCCCGGCTGCGGACTGAGAAACCTCCCTCCCTCCGTGCGTGTGTGTGCTGCAACCGAAACCTGCGTTATTGATGCTCTTCGTTTATCAGACATATGCCCTTAAATTATGTAGACAGGGAGAAGTGATCTAAACACCGAGCCGGCACATGGTTTTGGTGGAAATCTAATACTCCGGCAGCAGATGAGTTCCTCCCAGATAAACAAACCCACTTGCTCAGCCCCAGCAGGGCTAAGTGCTGTTTGGGTTTGTAGCGGCTGCATGTGGCTGCTACATATCCAGCCCAGAGGAAACCCTCCTCTTGGGGCCCCATCTGCTCCTAGTGCTGAGGAAGGGATGCAGCGTTTGCAGGGCTGGATTTGGGTGTAGGACCTGCAAGGACTCGCCTGCATGGAAGGGACCAGGTGGAAAGCGTGTGGCTGCGTTCCTCTCCTATAAAACTTCCACCCCGCGTCTGCTCCGCTTTGCTTTCCAGCCGGGCAACCCTGCCAAAAAGCTCTCTGGAAAACGCACCTGATTTTCCATGGCTTCCCTCCGCCACCGGGATGCGATGCCTGGGATGCAAGGTTTGGGGAAAGCAAAGGGGATGAGCGGTGCAGAGCGGGAAGGTTTGGACCGGGACCCGTGGGACTGCCGGGGGATGCTGTTATTCCAGGGAACAATGAATCAAGGGATTTTGACAGCCGATGCAACCACTCGCAGCCTTCTAGGGACTAAAATTGAGTCCTGAATAAGCATTTTGGGAGGCATAAAGCGTGCTAACTTATTTTCTTTTATCTGTCCCCTGTTTCACCCGGGGCTTGTTTATAGAAGCCGGTTAGATCCGTGAGCGGGCAGGACCGCTGGAGCATGGGGTTGCTTTGCTTTGGCGTCTCTGTGATTTTAATTACAGAGTGTGCCTCCCAGGGTGCGATTAGGTGCTTCCTCCCCTTGGCTCAGCCGCTGCCTTAAGGTTTAGGGGATGGGAGCAGCGTTTTGTTTGTGGCTTAATTGCCTCGGGAAGTGTGTGTTTGTTTGTTTGTGCCGGGGATCCTTCGCTAGAGCCGGGCTTCAAGCCGTGCAACAGATGTGTGTCTGCTTTCCGTGTGCAGCCAGGTCTGAACATGCAACCCAAGCCCCGGCGTGAAAGCCTGGGATTTTCTTCCCTCTTCTGACCAGACCCATCCTCCATGGGGGTGTTCCTTTCCGAAAGGACGACTCCAAGGCTTTTTCTTTCTGTCCCATTTTAAATGTGTGGTGCTCGGCTATCTCAAGAATAATAAATGACAGCCGCATCATCTAAATGTTGTTTATGTCCGACCGGGTGTTTTAAAGTACAATTTTGATGATCAATCACCGTGCTGTTGGGAAGCTTTGCTGGACGACTGTAACCGCCTTGTAGGCGCTGGAGAGTGGTGTTAAATCTGTTCAGCGTGCAAGCCGGCACCTGGCTAGGGGAGGGATGAGTGCTATTGCAAATCCTAAGAGAGATGCTGAACTTCTCCATGGGGAAATGAAATACTCGAGCCTTTCCTCATGCATTCACCTGCCAGCATCCCTCCCTGCACCCTCAGCCAGCCTAATGCTACACAGGCTGTAGATGTGGCAAAGCAATGGGCTCAGTATAGGCATGGTCTCTTCTACTGGGAAGACAGAAACCGTCTTCGGCAGCCAGATCCCAGGGGGGCAGTGGGTTGCTAGAGCCCGTTTCATGTAGACTCCTCTACTTTTTCAGGGTGAGGAGGATGCTGGAGCCTCTTTTGTGTTGCATCTTTTTCTTTTCCCTGAATTGCTTTGTCTCTGCCTCCCAGTTTCCTCGATGTTGAGCTGTTGCAATAAAACCCGCCTCCTTCCCGCAGTGCTGGGGTTTGATTTGCGCGCTCACACGCCCCAGGGTGAAAAGCTTTGCCGGGTCTTACGATGCTCCAGGTTATGCGGTGTAGGAATTCATTTCTTCTTTGTATGGGGGCACCGAAAAGCTTCCTTAAAACCTGATAATGGTGTTTATGTGGTAGGTTTGTGTACTGCGTTGGGATCCTATGCCGGGAGGTTGACAGAGGTAGCGCTTTTAGAGTTAGTGATGCCAAAGTTTGCAGCTTGACATTGCCTACAGGTGTTTTTGAGCAAATTGGCATGCTGTCCTGGGAGGCACTTGGGTCTTCTTGATTTATGATTCACTATACCCCTTTAAAGTGAGGTCCCGTATAGCTGAGACTGAAACGCAAGCAGCTGCACTGCTGATACTCAAAACTCTCATGTCCTGCCCATGAATCCCCCTCCCCAATTAGGGATGCATTTTAGATTATGGCTGTTTCCCATTATAAAGCCCTCAAACTGCTTACTGCTCAAATAAAAAGCCCTTTCTGGTCCCCACCAGTGTGACAAAACGCTTCAGAGAGCTCTTTCTTACTCCTTCCTTCTTGCTTGCAAGACTCAGTTAATGGACACCAACCTCTCCAGGCGCCCAAGGCAATGAGACTTCCCGTCTGCACAGAGACTGTGGGCAGCCCACTGACTTACTGCAGGATATCAGTGATGAGCGTGCTGCCCTGCATGATTGTGTTCATAGAATCATAGAATAGTTAGGGTTGAAAAGGACTTTAAGATCATCCAGTTCCATTATATTCCTTAGGCTTGAGCTCTCAAGGAGCCTGAACCAAAAAACAAGTACATAAAGAAATGCATAGGGCTCCCCTTCCATTGTCTTTCATTCAGAATCTGAAGTGTTTCAAACTAGTAGGAAAGTATTCTCATTCCCTCGGTGCTGATTGGGAAACTGAGGCACGGAGAGGCAAAAGGTTCAGTCTGCATTTAGTGATGGGAATCCTCACTCACTGCCATGAAATGCCAACTGAACCCCGAGTGGTACTTGGAGATGAGAGCAGTGAGTGGTCTCCTGCCCTGGAATCTGATATTCAACAGCCAAGGGCAGTGCTAGGACACTTTCAAGGTAGTTTTTTTCCCCATTTAAAATGACAGATGGGTGCTTTAAAATGGGGAAACATCATCTTGGCTTCATGCACTGGCTGAACGGCAGCTGTGCTCCCCTGAACCTTGGTCTCTGTATCTTTAAAATTGGGTACTAATGCTTTTAATCACCTTTGGGACTGGAGAAATCATTGCAAATATGAGATGTGCTGTGACACCAACGGTCTGCCTGGTGATTTTCCAGAGCTGGCCTTCCTCTTTGGTTTTATTTTGACTCATCCCACTGGAACACTGTGTTTTTACTTTATTCTTCATTGGTGCACTTGCTCTGCTTCAACTCTTGGAGATGCTCTGAAGGCTTTGACCAGAAACTCTTTAGTTTGGAAACTCAACACTTATTTCATTTTAGACACCTCTAGCCCATGCAGCCTGGGGACACACACACTCTTCGAGGGTTGATTCCTGGAGCCATGGGAGAAGCCAATGCTTTGCTGAAGTATAATGTCCCCAGATGTTTCTATTTCAAACACTAATGTTCGTAGAAGACACCAAGTTCTCAGGGCTGGAGGAGAGCTTAAAGAGCTGAATGGGAGCAGTGACTGGGTTGAAAACTCCATTCCCTCATGGAGAAAACCTGATCTAGTTGAAGACATCCCAGCTCATTGCAGGAGGGTTGGACTAGATGACCTTAGAAGGTCCCTTCCAACCCAAACTATGATTTCCCACTATGCTACCTATCAGCAGGTGGCTTTGACTTTACTTAGGAGGGATTTCACTAGAAAGAGAGAGGTCATTTGCAGACTCTGTGTCTTGCTTTCACTTCAGGCTTGGCTGCTGAGAAGGATTTTCAGTGGTTTTTAAATACTGCATGCTAAAAAACAGAAGTCCAGGCCCAAAAGTCACGAGGCTGTGATTTGCATGGGAATAATCAAAACCTGCTGCCGAGCATGGCTGGATTTGCACTGGTGACCCAGAAGGGAGACCTTAAGTCACCATCTCCCTTGGCTTCCATGCCTGATCTCTGAGTGTCCTTCCAGCTACATTATCTATACACAAGTGATGCCAGGGCTTTCCCACCAAGTGACTGGCAATAAATCTATGGAAGCTGACTGGCACTTGAATTTGCCTTGTCCTTCTGACAGGACAAATGTGTGGATCTAATGCAGATAATATGGGGTAGGTTTCCATTACAGGCATTTGCATGATATATACTCACACTCTTCCCTCTCCTCTGAGCTCATGCAAGGGCCAGAGGAATAAATCTTGATGCTTGGTGAACCCTCGCAGCCAACGCTGCGCCAGAGGCATATGAATGTTTGCAAACTGAGCCACCCCTACTCACTTGTTATTTCTCCTTGAGCATAAAACACTGCATGGGGGAGGAAAGGTGATGCTGGTGGAGGGGTTCTTAATCCCAGTATTGTTTTCCTTTGAAATAGTGAAGTGATGCTGGGCTTGACTGTGCATAGATGGTTACTATTGATATAGTTGCTCTGAAGCGAGGAACTTGCACTTGCCACTTGCCCTGATGCTCATTCATGATGAGCCTCGCTAGTGAGTGTTAAACTGTTTGGTGACCGGAGTTTTAGAGTTCTAGGAACGGGAGCAATGAATTAGCAGTAAATCAAAGCCCGGATGGCTTCGTCCTCAACTACAGCACGATTTAAATTAACAGTATCTTGCCGAGATGAAGTGCTCATAAGTCAAGCACTGGCGTTGTGTCAGTCGGGGCTTCAGCAGCCAGAGCTCAGCCCTTTTGAAACAGAAACCATCAGGAGCCCGCATATTGATCCCCAGCTGAACTGGGAAATTGCTACTTCATTTCTTCTATTAAATGTTCTTTCTTTTCATTCCTTTTATTCCTTTTCCCCCTCCAAAGGGAAGATGTTCCTGCTGGGAAGCTGGGAAAAGGTCTGCAGATTCCCTGCAAAGTGCATGTGGCCCTGTTTAACTTGGTTAGAGCATATTTGATTGTAAAAAGGGATTTATTTGGGTTTTGTGACAGGGGATTTGTCTATAATGTAGTACTGGAAAGAAAACTCATTTAGAGCCTAAAGAGGTGTATCCTGTTACAATTGCATATTGACGCAAGTGCTTGGTGTGCAACACAGCTTTATTTTACTTTAGGCAACCTTCTTTTGGGATGCCAAATGGACACTTGGATTTGTCCCATAGCCAGATGCTTCTTGTTTCCCTGTTTATCAAGTGGCGGTGGTCTTGTAGAAGTGACTGTTGCTTTAGCCATCATCTAGTAGTCCTTTTGCTCTAATGACCTTTACAAATGACTCAAGTAAGATCATAGAAACCAGAGGGGTTCTCATTGGCAGCTCACTCACCAGCCTGAGGAATGGCATCATCTACATGGCTCATAGTCACTAACAGACACTGTCCCACCTTTGAGCCGTGCAACCTTATTCTGCTGGCTGGGAAGAGGCTTTCAGAGGTGGTGAGGAGCAGGAGGCTTCTACACTGAAGCAAAAGGCTCTGTCAACACAGCTCTGCGGGGGGGAGGAGATGGGCTGGGAATAGAACCACACCAATTGTGGAGCTAATTGAAGGCTTTTGCTTGGATCTTTCCTTAATGGCCCATTTAGAGGGAAAACAAGCAAAACCGCTCACCCAAATGAGGATGGGCACTTCTGCTTGACTCCTGGCTTCAAAAGAGCGAGTTTCTGGGCTGTTTTGGGAAGCTCCTGTTATTTGTTTGAGGTTTTGGTGCGAATTTAAGGTTCTTGCTAAAAGCAAAGGCACGTGGAGTTTTAGAAACTTCTCCCCTAAAGTTTGTATGTGGTGGTGGAGGGGTATTTGCATGGCTAATTTGGGGTGTTTCCTCGTTTTGGTAGTGTCCCACCCTTTGTATTGTCCTCTTTGTGGCGCCCTAATGGCTGAATGGGCTGGGGGGGTGGGGGGTGGGGGAGTGTTCCCGTCACTCTGGAGCCTCAGGACTCATTTAGAGGGTTGCAATGACCTGGATGCCCTTAGCTTTTGAGGCTGCACACCCCCATCACCCTTTGGACCCCAGACTCAAGCTCTCCAGAGCATCCAGCCCCATCCCCTCTATGGAGGGCACTGCTCAGGGGCAGCTTGGGGGGTGACTTGGTTTAAATCCCTGCTCTGCCACCACCTAAGCCACCTCCACGGAGGGCAATTGCCTCCTCACCCTGAAGACGGCAGGATGAGCTCTGAGTTTTCCTCCTGTGCTTAGCTGCTATGGTGATGAGTTGCTATAGAAACACATAGTTAGCATTATTATTTATTATTGAAAGGTGCTTCTTTTCATCTCTTAAACGCAGGGTCGTGCCAAAAAGAACACTGTGGTGGGGGTGGGATACTGCCCACCCTGTCCACGCAAGTCGATGGGTTATGATTCCTGTCAATCCAGGCTTTAGCCGTGCTGGAGGCAAGCAACCGTGCTGTGCTGGCCCAGAGGGCTGATCTGGTTAAACAAATCCTCCCAGTATGTTCCTGTCACAGGTTCCTTCCTTCGTCAGATCCATCCTTTGGAGGGGGATTTGAGTGAAGCGTTTCATTATAATGAGCTTAGTTATTTCCCAACTAGTAATCGCATGTCACCATTTGGTGCAAAAGTGTTTGCATTAAGTTCTGGAATAATATGTCTGTTCATCCATCACAAATACTATATTCACAGGACCTTGTAGTGATTGCCTGGTAAATACCTTCTCTTATCTCTTTGCATGCTCTGCTCCTTGTTTGCTGAAGTTCCCCCCTTCCTCTCTGCAAACCCATCCCTCTGCGCTGGGAGGCAGGGATGCTCCTCCAGTGCTTTCATCCTGGACCCCTCCTGCAGCCATGCACTCAGCCAGGCTGTGCAGGGAGGCTCCTCCACCCGCAGCTGCAGACTGAGAGGTGCCAAGCAGAGCAAACAGTGCTAAGAGCATCCCTCTGCCTGTCCTACCTTGTGATTTTAAGTTACTGTGGGTGCCAAGCCTGATCTGGGGGGCTCTTGCTGCTCAGGAATGGCTGCAAGGGGTAGGAAAGGGCATCTTCTATAGGCTGGGCTGAGAGCAGCAGCAAGAGGTCCTGTGAGGATCCCATTTATACAGCTCTCTGGATGCATCCATTGTTTTTGGGGCTGCACAGCTGTGCAGTGCAAGTGGGATGCAAAGCCAGATGTTTGGGGTGCTGCCTGCAGCCACTCAGTTTAGTTTCCCCTCGAAGCTGGCAGCACTGCAGAGGTGGCTCTGCAAGGAATCCTCCCTCCATCCTGTTGTCCTTCACACCCTGTCAGCTCTGAGGATGCTGCAGCTGCTGCAGAGGGGTGGATCAGTGGGACCAGGAGCTGGAAGGATGGAGGAATGTCCAGAGGCACCAGGAGGAACAGGGCTGCTTTACCTCTCTGCCTGGGACAGGGGAGGGGTTGGCTTTGCTTGTAGCTTTGCAGTTCTTTCTTCCCATCCTAGCTCCAAAGGACTCCCTGGAAAATGCGGGGTAGGGAGGAAACAAAAAGAAAAGAAAGAAAGAAAAAGGAGAAAAAAAAAGAAAAAAAGAAAGAAAAAAGAAAGAAAGAAAGGAAAACAATTCATCTTTTCTTGAGGTAGAATTAACAACTCAGAGGTGAAATTTCTGGGTATAGTTGCAGGGGGATGGATCAGTGTGAAACACTCTGAGCGGCTGCTCCAGGGTTGCTCCAGGGCTGGGTTCTGCAGATGCTCCCCTGGGGGACAAGACCCTGCAAGATGGGGAGGGATGCAGGAATGGCTGGACCAGTGCAAGGTGTTGTGTATGGAGGGACTTGGGTGTGGGGAAATCTCTGCTGTCGCTTGCATAGCGTAGCCCTTGGAAGTTCCCTGTATTCCTTATGATATCCACCAGTCTGGCCGGCTGCGACTGGGAACACCCTTCCCAGTCTTTGAGAAAACAAAAGGAGGCTCTTTAAAGCACCCCCTCGAGCAGGAAAGCGTTTTACACTTTCCTTTTTCAAAACCTCTTTCAGCGCTTAAAGTCAATCCCCTTGGGCTTTGTATTTTCCTTCTTGGAAGCTGTGCTCCCTGTGGAGAAGAGGAAAAAACACCTGGGGTGCAAAAGCAGGGCTGGGGAGGGGGCCTTCCTGGGAACTGCGTGTTGGAGGTGGAGGGGTAGATGGGGGGGGTCCACTCTGGGGGTCTATAGGGATGAATGGCACCCTTCATTGTACCAGGAACCCCGGGAACCATACTGCAAGTGCAATGTTAGCACAGAGTCACATCCAGGCTGTCTCTGTGGTGTTAATGGTTGGGAGCATCCTGCTGGGGTGGAGATGCTCCTGCGTGTCCCAGACACCCAGACACTCCCCTGCTCCCGGTACCATGAAGAATAGCACTAAGTGGGACATAAAGGAGGGAAGCTGGCTGTGGCAAATGAAAGCTTGCTATGTTTTGGTCAGGTTACTTATGTTGATGTGGCCCTGGATGGGGTCATTTTTTGCTTCTACCACCCCTTTTTCTCCACCCTGAGCTGCTGAGAGCTGCTTCTATATAGGATTGTGCCACTGATGCCTGTAGAGATGTCACCCAAGCAGAGGCATATTTGGAACTGGTATAATGTGTCCCCTTGGATCCCACCAGTCCTGAGACCGTCATGTCTCAGGTTGCTCTACAAATGCCTGCTGAAGGCAGTGTCGTTTTGGCTGCTGGACTTAGAGCATCTTTGCAGCCCCTGCCTTTGTTTGCCACAGTGGCTCCAAGAGAACAGGAGCTGCTCACCTTGGCCAAGCAAGGGCAGGAGGCATAGAGCATCCCTGGAGCTGCATCCCTCTGCTTGGGTGAGGGATGGAGAAGGGAGGCGAGAGAGGTGAGGCACGTGCAGCAGGAGCTGGGTGCTAAAAACAATGCCTCTCAGAGCCATTCAGGAGGGGTTTTATCTTCTTTATAACAGAATAGCTGCCCTTGTGTGCAGACATCTCGAAGGGATACCTCCAAATGAAAGCAACAACTTCTAGGACAATTTTCTTTCTGCATAATACCTCAAAGAAAGCAGGAAAAGGAAATGGCAAGCGGGCATAATTAGGTAAGCATTACCCATCAGGAAGGGGATGAAGCTATCAAGTCGATTTCCATTTCCTTCTTACTTTGCATGCCTGATTTTTCCACCTCTCCAGGAGGTGGTGTGTGAAGTAGGTCTCTCCTTGGAGAAGTAAATAATCAGAACATGATGCACTCTCCACTGCTTCCCAAAGCTTTCCAAATCTGGACTAAGCTCAGGATTTTGTAACATCTTCACAGGTCTGAGCTTTCCAGCAACCACAAGACCTCACAGGGACTTAATTTCCACCTTTACACTGGGGAAGCAAGGGGAAGTGCGCAGCAGGGCTTGTGTATTCTCAGCGTGACTGCTTGTACGTATTTCTCTCTGTTTCACTTGTTTCTGCATGGAAATAAGAGAACTTCTTGTCTGCTGGTTGCTTCCCTGTGTAAACTGGATGTTTGCAGTGTGAACCTTGTGCTGCACAGGGAAATGCAGTAGGGATGAGTCCTTCCAAACCATCATCTGATCCACACCTACCTGAATCACTGTCCCTGGAAGTGCTAACAAACTCATATAGATGAGGCCCTCAGTGCCATGGGTCAGCGGTGGCCTTGGGAGTGCTGGGGTAAAGGTTGGACTTGATGATCTTAAAGGTCTTTTCCAACCCAGTTGATTCTATGACAGATTCTATACAGCAATGTCTCCATGTCATCCTGGCCACGAGACCCCTCTTTGACCTCATGTACCGAAGGTCGGATTCCTGGTTTTGCCCTCTATTACCTCTTAGAATAACATCACAGCATGGGCCGCAATTATGGACCCACCAGTAGGTGCTTAGAACAGATTTTGGCAAGGATACAGGATGCTCTGTGCAACAGCCTGCAAGAGAAGCATTCACCTCCCCCCTTTCCTGTCCCTCTGCTCCAGAGTCTGTAAGTGATGTTATTAAAGGCTGTTGGGAACTGCTGTCATTGGCACAGTCAACGGCTGACACAAGGCAGCCCTCAGACTTTGACTCATCTGCAGCTCACACACACACTCTCTCTGTTATGCATGAGCCAGAGAAAAGGCAGTTTCTCACATGCATCACCCTTTTCCCAGCTGTTTGGGCCCTTTTTGCATTCATTTCAGAGAAGAGATCGTGATTGTCCTACAGTGTAAGAGATTTGGGTTGTATCGCACTGCCTGCACGTGCCCAGCTCCCTCATTATTTTGTAGCTGAAGTTGCAGTCCCTTTTCCTTACAAACAGCTACATGCATTATATATATGTATATGTATGTGTATGTTTTATACATATACATGAAAATATGCATTTATGCTCACATTTCTACACACGAATGCTAAATGCACATGGCTGGAAAATGCCAATCTGTTCACCCTGCACTTGTCACATCTTGTTGCCAATCTTGTTTGTAGTTCAGGAAAGGTCTTGCAGGTCCAGGTTGAGATTTCTGAAGAAGAAAGAGCAGCCTTGCTGCACAGCCAGAGTTAGGAGGGGTTTAGGACAAGCCCAGTTCTCCTTTCTCCTCCAGCATCCCTTGGTCAGACACTGGTGGGAAGGGGATTTGTTCCATCTTGTAGGGAGGAGAGGGAAGGGAGGAGAAAAACCTGAGATTTTGTACTGGGAATAAATGGTGAAATATTGGGCAAACCTTTGAGTCTGGGAATGTGTCTCCCTGTGAGCTGAACTGCTTCAATGCTTTTCAGGAGGGGCTGGTCCAGCCTCTGCTCATCACAAAGTGGTCCCTGTCAGGGGTAGAGGATAAAGGTTGTGCCCCACTTCTCATCCTTCCATGGCTGGAAGTTGGCCATGAGCACTCAAGTGGGGCAGCACAAGGTGCCAGGAGCCTGGAGGAGATCCCAAGCAGATTGCAACTTGGTGACAATCTGCTTTCTGAGTCCTTGGTTGTACATGGACTCCTGCTTGTGCAGGCATCTCCATCACTCCTGCTGGTTGACGCACAGCCTTATGTGGCCATACAGGCTGCTTTCCTGCTCTGCTTCCCCTCTTTTGGGTAGGGATGTGTGGGGAGGATAACTTTGAGGGTTCTCCATACCTGCACAAGGATATGGAAAAGTGATTCCATGATTCGATGATGATGCTTGAAGGCTGTGCTCCTCAGTCTTGCAATAGTGAATTGGAAGAGGAAACCATGGCCACTTCTATGTGGTGAGTTCACTTGGTGGTTTTCTTCTTTCTTGTCTTGCTTCTCCTTCCCTGGTAACACAGGCAGCAGAATCAGCTTTGCCTTATAATAAGGAAAATAGGTCTCCAGGTGCAGATTTTTGCTCGCCTGTCTCTTCTATGCCAGTGGGTGACTTACTTTGCCACCCACAATTAGCCTCTTCCAAGGTCTTGTTGCTGGGCTGAGGCAGAAGGTTTTACAGCAATGGCCTATTCTCAAAAACGGTCAAAAATAATCCCTTCTTCAGCTCAGTGTTAAGGGAGAGCAGCTGCTAAGTGGGTTCATGCTGCTGCTGAAGCAGGATGGTCAGCAGAAGGGATGCAAACCAGCCCATGGCAATGGTGTTAGCTGGGGGGGGAAGGTGGACGCTTGTGTCAGCCTTCCCACGCAGAGGAAGGAATCAAATATCTGTCCTGTATCAAATACCATGCTCGATTCCTGCAGGACTAAGTTATTGGTGAGGAGGAAGCTGACCTGCTGTAGTTACGAACCGAGTCTCTAGTTTGCTTTGTTTCCCCCTTTTCTTCCCCTCCCTTTGCAGAGTGCAATACTTCATTTCACGGGAAATAACATTTGCTTTGTTTTCTCCTTTGCTGTGATTTTTTTTAAGTGCTGCTCAAGACGAGCAGGCTTTCTTCTTCCCTTTAGCTTTCCTTGCTTTATAGTTGGTTTGGCACGCCAGAATTGGAATTAGAATTGCCTGTGTCTGTGTAGGGCCATTAGCTGTGCTGGAGCCCAGGGATATTCCTCTGTTACTGCTGCTGAGGGTGAACAAATTCTCCTGGAGCTGGACAAACACATTACTATTTGAGCAGTCACAGCCCAGCAAGTTTGAGAATTAAAAGTAGTCAGCATTTCCCTCACTGCCACATAGATCTATCCTTCTCTGTCCTGGCTGCCTTATCCCCAGCCTTCCCCAATACAGCTTGTTCTGTAAATCCTTCCCTGCAAGAGCTGGTCTTGAGCATCTTCAGAGCAGCAAGTCCTGTGCAGCTCCTTGTTTCCTTTTCCTTCCTCTTCTGCCCATGGAGAGAAGAGCTTTGGAAGCTCAAGAGCTCTGTGCATAGGTCCGTTGGAGATATCTGAAGCCACTTTGCTGAAGTTCACAGGAGACTTTTGAAAGCCTCAACCATTGCATTCGTAGATATATATATATATATATATATATATATATATAATCTGTTCTGTCTTCCCTCCTGTTTTCTTTCTCTGTCAGGAATCCAGCTGTGCAACATGTGGCACTTATAGGACTTGGAAAGCAGGAAGATCAAGCAAACACAGAGCTTTCAGCAAGAAGAGATAAATCTCTAGACTAAATTCAAGCCACGTAGGCCCAGTCTGTTTTAGTTCGAAAGCCCCGCTGGTAGCGATGTGTGGGAGCTGTAGATAGAAAGCCAGGCAGAGAAGAAGAGTTTATTTGTGTTATTTCTGGCACCTTAGTGGAAAAACCTCTGTTCTGAGTTCATGGTGCTTGGCACAATGTTAGTCCGTGTGGATTGTACCAGAGGAACTGCCTGTTGAGTGTTACCTTCGTGTGTGGTTTGAGGGCAAAGGAGAAAAGGGAATTGTCTGCCCTGAATGAGATAGGGTTGTAGCTGGGAAAGGGGAGTGTGGCATCTGTGGGAGTGTGTGGGATGCAGATGGCCACAGAGAAATATCTTGTTACTAATAGTCATTAATAACCCATTGAATTGCAATAGCATTTTTACGCCTGAGACAGCATTTTAACACTGCTCCAGTTCTTATCCAGGCACTTCTGTATCTGGTAGGACCAGAGCTGAGAGCTGTGGGCTCCCTCCTGCAGGCACTGGATGGGTATTTCCTATTCACCGCAGAGACAGAGGACAGGTCAGTGTTTGATGTGCCCATGACATGACCAAGGACTTGCTGCCTTGGGATTTGGTCCACGCAGCAGCTCCTATGTTTCCTAAGTGTGTTTGCTGATACTGACCTAGCCAGGGTCAGTCTGGCCAAGGGAGCTGCTAGATGAGCTTGTAGTAGAAGTCCCAGTTTCTACTTATCGCTGTGATTTGGTTTTATTAAGTATAAACAATAAATAAGCCCAGAAGTGGCACCAGGATGCACTTCCCAGGATAAGCTCCTAATAATACCTCGTGCAAACCAATGTATTCAGTGCAACCACTAACAACCCAAACCTCATTTCCTTTCCTATCCCCCCCTGCCTTTTTCCTCTAGTCAAAGCAAAAGATTTCCAAGCTCCGCCTTCTGAAGTTAAGGGCAAATCTCAGCCCAGGGTTGTCTGAGTGGATGCCTCCTCATTAAACCCCATCCACAGCCACCCTAGCCTTGCTGTCTGGCTCCAAGCTGACCGTCCCAGCCACACAGGAGCCAGAACAAGGCATTGTATTGTGTGCTGCAGGCCCTACCAAAGGCCCCCAGGGGCTGGAGCATAGATGATGCTTTCCAGGAGCAGGGAGGATGCTCCTACTTCCTAAACAGTTGTGACTGCAGCCCCAAAGGGCACAGTGCACGGGCACAAGCTTATATACTTTTAACTGTATTAGACACTAAAGGAGCACCCAAAGTGCAGCTATGATATGCTGTGAGGTGAGGGAAAACAGCAACAAGTCCTGATGTGGAGAGAGGGTTGAGTGGAGAGATGGATACAGGGGGAGAGTGAGGGCAGGTTTGCTCTCTACTGCACAGCCTGGGGGGCTGGAGTGCACATAGAAAACAGTCCTCTGTGGTTCTTACTCTTTCAACACCTATGCATGTGTTTTATAGTGCTCCTTCAGGTCTTGCAGCCTGTGTTATCAAGGCCTCCATCTCTAACGAGCAGGATTTTATGAACAGAGACGACCTTCCCATGCCCCCACATTAAAACTGCCCCCCTCGTCTCAGCCTCAGGTGCCTTTAGCCTGTGTGAGCAGAGATGAACAAAGCAGATGGTGTTTGGATCTGGATTAAATTAGAGTGTGGGGTGACAGTTTGCTTGCAGCTGCCTCTAAGCAAACAAGTAACTTTCTTCTGGGTAGCACGACCCAGCTCTGAAACCACTGCTTATTGCAAACCCATAAACTATCTTTTGCAGACTAAACGGATTTAAGTGTCTGTTTCTCGTGCTGGGTTTTCTCTGTAACACCTATCCTAACACAGTTAATGCTTTGTGATGATGGATCTGCAATTATGAGGCTATGCAAATAGCTCAAACAATTGCATCACCCTCCTTGTGGTGGCTCCGGGGTGATTTGTTGAGCTGCTGGTAACTCTGGGTGTGTGTTGGTGCAAATGAAGGGTCCCATCCTGCAAAGTGCAGCTTCCATCCACCTGTGAGCATCTGGCACAGGGAAGACACTTACAGAAGGAGGAAGGCTTTGCCTTTGCATGTGTGCTTTGCCGCAGCAGCAAGCTGTCTAGCGAGTGCCATTGCTGACTGCAGCCTGACAGTGTCTCCCCTCGAGGTTTGTCACTGTGGGGTACATACTGCAGAAAGGTTTAGCAGCAAAGCAGCTTGAGTAGATACCTCCTCCCTTCCAGGCTGTGTGCCAGCAGCAGGACTCTGCTCTGTATCATTTCAGGATGCCCTGGATGCGCCCATGCAGACTCACAGCTGAACACGGTGACCACTGAACTATTTAAAGTAGTTTCAACAGTGACACTCAGGTGTATGATGCACCTATTCTGCTGATGCTGGCGAAGTGCTGGTGGAGCAGATGAGTTGAAGAGTGATGGGAATTTACCACTGTGGACCTATTAGGGGGTGTATGTGCTCTTAAAACATGCACCAAAGGAGATGATGATAGAGTAAATCAGCTATAAATGAGGTTCTCCATGTGTGGCTTTGCAGAATAGTTGTTGCTGTGGCACTAAGGTGGTGTCTAAACACATGGGATCTCTGCCTCAGCTATGCTGTCTCTGCATGATCTTCACCTTCCTGGACCTGAAGTGCTTCTAGAATGAAACTTGTGGAGGTGGAGATGTGCTTTTAGTAGGAACATCCCTATTAGAGGTGTTGGTTGCCCTTGCAAGCAGCAATGTGCTATTTTACTGGGGGGAGCTGGAGAGGCCCTTCACATGCGCTGGTGTGAGCTACAGTGGGACAGCAAAGTAAGAGCAGCCTCCTGTCATCAGGCTCTGTGCCATCACATCCTCCTGTCTCATTCATGTGGTTTAACCTATGCAGAAATAGTCTGTAAATAAGGGCTGCTGCTCCTGATTCTATCAAGTCTTGTAAGTAACTCATTCCAGGCCTGACATTAAACATTTGTGTGAAGAAGGTGGTAGGCAATAGTGCTGTCCTTTATTCAGGAGGACCTGTGATCTCTTCTCAATGCACACAGAAGGGTTAGGGAAGATGCTGGACAAGCCTGCAATCTTTCAGCAACTACCTGCTCTTTTCTGCCCCTCTTTTCCTTTCTGCAGTGGCATTATTTTTTGCTTTGACATGCATTTTCTAAGCTTTTGAAAGGCAAAAATGGAAATATCCCCCCTGTACTTTAACCTTATGAAACTGATTTGGCCTCCTGATTTGTCAGCAGCTGAAGGAAACCCATTCTAGGGGAACTGGGAGATTCAGGAACGATATCCCATTCATAAGGAGGGGATGTTTCAGTGGTTACAGACCTTGCAAATCTACAATCTGCCCACATTTCCCTTCTCCTACACTGTCTTTAGCCAGTTTTCTCCCCCTCCTCCCTTTCCCAGCCTTCCCTGTCAGAGCATCCTCCTCTTTTGCTTTCCGATTGGGTTAATTAAGCTGAGCTGCAGTGTAAGTCAGCCCATCAGGGACCACAGAAGAGTTTTCTTCTTAGCAGCACAACAGCCTCCAGCTGACACAAAGAATAAGCATGTGGAAAACTTCCTTAGCCCCTTCATTGCTGATGTTGAGCATGATTTACTCCTTCTTTAGTCTTCAGAACAGCTTCCAGTGTCTCAAGGGAGCCTACAAGGATGCTGGAGAAAGACTCTTCATCAAGGAGTGTACTGATAGGACAAGGGGTGATGGGTTCTAACTGAAACAGGGGAATTTCAGTTTGGATATAAAGAAGAAGCTCTTCCCTGTGGAGGTGCTGAGGCACTGGGATGGGTTGCCCAGAGAAGTAGTAAATGCTCCATTCCTGACAGTGTTCAAGGCCAGGTTGGACAGAGCCTTGGGTGACATGACCTAGTGCGAGGCATCGCTGCCTATGGCAGGGGGTTGGAACTGGATGATCTTTAGGTCCTTTCCAACCCAAACCAGTCTATGATTCTATATGTGTTATTAGATGTTGTAACTTGATCAATTTTAGACCAAATTTGAGGCATGGCCAGAAGATACCTATGCAACAACTGAGAACCCTCCCAATTTTACTACCTGCTCCAAAGCATGAAGCTTTTAGTAAGACAGTGTAAAGAATCTATCTAAGGTCAAACACAGAAAAATAAATTCAACAAATTCAAAAATTAAAATCAATAACTTGCAAAAAAATATCTCCTCATTGAGTTCTCAGGGTTGCCCAAGCCATTGTGAATGCAACTCTCTGTTAGCCTGAGGCAGACACCGAGCTGAAGAAGTCCTCCCCTGAGTAGTTAGGTCTGTCAAAGTAATGAGGTTCTTAGACCTGAATCTTAGCACAGAACATGTCAGTCTACCTGAGCTAGAGGTGTTGCTGCTAATGCTGAGTGCAATTATGCATGCACACACTACCCTGCACCAGGAGCACAGGAATTGCATAATTCTGGGCAAAACTGAATGTGTCTGTATGCTGTACAGGATACATTTGTGTATCTCCTTGCAAATACAGCCTCGGTGTGTGTATACAACATCAGCTCCCTTCTAATCTTCTTGTTAACAAACATAGCATGTGATTATCTTTTCACCCATATTAGCACAATGCTGTCTCTTGTCTGTATCTGATTCTGGCCATTAAGGATCCTGTCTAGCTCAGCAGTATCTCAAGACTCTCAAGCAGGGATTGGAGCTAGTTATCCTGCAGCAATAACCAGTCAGGGCTCTGAGAATAACTTCCCATTGGCCTTTGTATGTGTTGGCAGTGGACAAAGTCACTGGAAGAGAAAATTAACAGCAAGTTATGAATACTTCATTTATTATTTCCTTTTTTTAAGAGGGGATTGTGTTTTACTGCTCATTCTCTGCTGAAGGTACTTGCGGTCTTCCTGTGTCATCTGTAAAATGGAACATCATGGGACTGTGGTGGGAGAACGTCATGGGGTTGTGGTGAGAGAACATCAGCGTATTGTGGTGGGATAGGTGCCAGACTGCTTCCACCTCCACAAAATACTTGTAAAACTGCTGCTTATCAGGGCTGTGGCCACACTGGCTCATTACAGCTCTCCGCACAATGAGTAGAGTCCCTCTTGCTGCTGCTGGGCTTGAATTTGTGTCTCAGCTGGATGTATCTACTAGTGCAAGCATGGGTGTCCTGTCCCTTCAGTTGCCTTTTGGATTGGGTGGTGTAGAATCATGGAATGGTTTGAGTTGGAAGGGACCTTAAAGCTCATTGAGTCCCAACCTCTGCCGTGGGCAGGGACACCTTCCACAGGCAGGGATGCCTTCCACTGGAGCAGGGTGCTCCAAGCCCCTGTGTCCAACCTGGCCTTGAACACTGCCAGGGATGGGGCAGCCACA
>JAOEHX010006623.1:1684-21640 GCA_025448015.1 Bolborhynchus lineola | reverse complement strand
GCGAGCGCTGCCGACGGGGCGTGTCGGGCGGGAGCCTCCCCGCTCCCGAAGCCTCCACCCCCGGCCCGGCCCTGTCCTGCGGGGCACCCGCTCCGCGAGGGGCGCCCACTGGGCTGCGGTGACCGGATCCTCTCGGGGAGGGGAGGTCGCTGCGGCGGCAGAGCCGAAGCGGTCCAGGGAGAGGCGGCCGCTGTGGGAACCAAAGCTGCCGCGAGCAGCGGTACCTCCCCGCTGACGCCCGCCCCACCCTCCTGGCGGAGGCTGTTTGTGGCAAAACCGGCGGATTTTAAGGGCGTGAAATCTGTCCGTCCTGCTGTGGCTACCGCAGAACGCAGCCGAGGGATGGAAAACGGATTAAAGTTAGCACAAACTGAGATACCACGTTCCCGTGCCTCGGAAAAGCCGCAGGTCAGGTTTCTAAGAAAGCAAACGCTGTCAGCCTCTCTGGTTAGAAGGCTGAAGCAGCAAAACGGTGGCGAAAGCATCGAACTGTAATTCTTTTCCAGGAAAAAAGCCACCAGAACCCCCCTCTACCTAAACCAGACAATCCAGGCAGAAAATGCAATATTTATTTGTGAGGACATCCATATGACTGGTGGTACACTGGCAGCGCAGGGCTGCCTTCTGTCACACACAGACACCTGCGCGGAGGAGAGGCTGCCGGGATGGCTGAGAGGAAGAGGCGCGGAGTGCTGCCTCCTCTCTGTCCCTGCGTTTATACACCTGTCTGCACTGAGCGCTGCTGTGCAGAAACTGGGTTGGGTTAATTTAGGCCAAAGGCAGATGCAGTTTATCTGCTTCTGATGTAGGCAGTATGTCACTAGCTCTCCTCACCGAGGGGCCTGAAACACCAGCCCATCGGCTTGATTCACTCTTTTATTTACCTCTACGCTACTGGGTTAGAAATTAAACAACGGTCTGCCTCTCTGCCTGCTTTGCTTCAGTATCTGCTGTAGTCTTTTATGGCACAACTGGCCTAAGGGACCCTCCCCAAAGAGGGAGCAGGGTGATGTTTAGCCTGGTGAGGTAGCCTCCTCATGACAGCACTCCTGCCTGAGCCAGGAGACCAGGGGATGTGGTGAGTGAGATTACACAGGGGTTGTTCTAGCCGTGATCAGGCAGTGGGAACACTCAATCCTGCAGTATTGGCGCTGCCCTGAGACAGGTCTGCTCCTCCTTGGCTCCCTCAAGGTACAGCAGTGCTGTTGTCTCTCTCCTGACTCACAACACAGAGCACATTGCCCAGGTTGCTTTCTCAAACCAGCCCTGCAAAGGAGCCTCTGTGAAACCTCGCTAAGAAACGACTTTAATATAATGGCCCATGGGATAGAGATTTTCAGAGACTACATCAAGGCAGTTATCATGACCAGTGACTCCCCAAGACCGTTTTAATAGAAACAATGAATACAAGTGATCACTTAGAAATAGCTTCCTTCCGAAAAGCCTGCAGAAAGTTCCCTCTCCACTTCCTGTTGGTTCAGCTTCACTAGAGCAGCCTGTGGGATAGCATACGACCAGGAGCACTGCAGTAGGGCACAGTTGCTCTGTAAGGCAGCAGGAAAAACGAACTCTGGATTCACAAGGACATTTCCAGAAACAGAGTTGGCCACAGTCTGTTCCAGAACCCACAGTCTTCCAGTAGGTAAAATAAAGGAGGAAATCTCACTGCCTGTACTTATCCACACACATACGGGTTAGAGACATGATCCCAGCATGGCTCTTTCAGGAGCTGAATTTCCTTTGTTGCTTTTTAACCTTAATAGCTCTTTAATTACTATCCTTATTTTCAAATCGAGTACACATCTGTGTCATAATTAATATTCATTGTCACCAAAGAGCTATTAAATGCATTTTTACTTGTGTTTCCAAGGGAATAGATGCCAGCTGAGCATAGTATTATCTAATTTAGCCTATCCTCAGCACTGCAATAATATCAAGATCTATTAGAGAAGACTCACAGATACATACAAATAATAATGGTTGATTATTTATTTGCTTTATAGTGGCACTTGAGGATTCCTGCCAATATTATGGCTCTGCTGTGCAAGGCTTCTTGCAGACAATGGCTCAAGAGGTGGCCTCACCTTTAGAGCTGATGCCTTAAATGGGAAACATGTCAAAATGCTGCAGCAAGGATGTAGCAGAGGAGTGCGTGGTTATTTGAGTGTCCTTTAGTTCCTTGGAGGCATTGCACAAACAAAAGAGGGGAGAGGAGGTAACAAGGGAAGATACAGAAAGTGGGGGTAAGCGAGACAAGGATCAACTCTTACCAGACAAGCTTAAAGACCCCACAGAACTGGAGTCTTCCCTACTGCTTGGCACCAGTATCCCCTGCGAGGATCCTCAGGGTGGATCCAGCATGAACTCTCACTGGATGTTGCTGGTGCCTCAGGTACTGGAGATGCTCCGGTGCCTGCTTGTGATCTTCTGAGGAACTGCATCGAGAGTGAGGCTTAATCAAATAAAGTCCATTTGAAAAGGAGGAAGCAGTTCGTTAATATTGTTAAAACAGGTCTGTACAAGAGGAACAATTCTCCCACACCAGACTAGCGAGGACAGTGGCATGGGTTAAAGAGTGCAAGATCCTCAACTGGAGCTCAGTGCGGGGGTGCTTCAGAGCAGAAGCAAATCCTACAGGTGGATCAAACAGGAGAAAGACAACTGGACCATGAGACATCAGTGCAGTGATGTTTCCAGAGAGAAGGAGATGTATGGAAAGCAGCATTGCTGGAAGAGGGAGCGTATAAAGCTGAAAGGGAAGGATGAGAGGCAGAAGTTCAGTATTGGAACTAAACAGGCTGCTATCAGGGTTAGCTTATCAGTACAGACTGACTCTAAAGGTGGGCAGGCTTCACATTAGTACAAGACGGGGAAAGTTAAAAGTGACAGATAACGTTCCTAGGTCACTGGTACATGATCTTCCCCATAGCTACATTGTTAGAGTAGCCCCTGGCCACTGTCATTCTCCTGACAATTTCTGGTATGATCTTGGAGTCAAGATGTGCCAGACAGCCTTCCTGATACACAAGTTGCCTGTGACCATGGTATTTTGAAGGATAAGAGAACTTGATAGACACAGTTATTCTGTCCCAGCCCATCTCAGTACCAGGGAAAGGTCCAGGACATATTTCCTTTGTTAATATAGGGGTCATCTAAGTGTTTGGAAGAGAGAGGAGGAAACAGTACCGGTGTTTGAGGAGGTTCTGCTTCTGAGCAGTGTCTCACTCCCAGCAAATCTGGGGGCCTTTTCTGGCAGAAAGAGGATCAGAAGATGGTGTGTTCCAAAAAAATATTGATTCCAAGTAGAACTGATGTGTGTTGTGGGTCCAGGGGGGGGGGGGGGATGAAGAAGTGCTGAATGCAGGGAGAGCAAACTCCCTTCAGAGAGGAGTCTACCTGCTCACTGTAGTGGGAGGCAGATAGCTTTGACTGTGTCCACCAGAAAGCCTGTTGAGATATCAAGACAAGTCCAGGAGACACTTAGGGCTTGAAGGGAGAATATCTGAATCAGTACTTCCTGTGAACACCCATCACTGCCAGTTAAGTGACAGACAAAAACCACTTGCAACCTCACATGGATCTGTGCATGGGCATGGTGAGCAGGGCAGGACTTGCCACCAAACATTTCACATGGAGACCTCACATGAGAAGGGAAGGCACGGTAGAAAGACTTCTGAGCTCACTAGCTTTAACCTCTTTATGTCATTTTAATTTCCATTTTCTGAGCCTCCCTGACTCACAGTACCTGCAGCAGGGGGGCTGTGAGTCTACAGCAAGGGGCTGAGCTCACAGGGAGTAAAACAGAGGAAAGGGCCCCCTTCAGATTCAGTGTAACCTGAGTGCAGCCTCCAAACCTTACCACAAGGCAGACCAGCAGTGATTAATTAGAAATAATGTCATCAAGTGTCCTGTAGAGCACACCAAAGCATTGGCATGGGCAGCAAAATGGAGAAACCTTAAGATGATCCCACTGAGATGCTGGCAGTGTCCTACCGTGGGCAGCTTCTCCACCTTGCTGGTGCCTCCCTTGTCATTGGTATCACTGAAGGAGGGAAGAAGAGCGAGCCCACTGCTTCAGTGAGGAAATGTCACCTCATCTGCAAGTGCTTCTTTTGTCTCTAAGTCCAGGAGAATATAAGATGTTGCAATTTGTGGGAAAATTGAGAGAAGACACAACAGTTCTGTCCGACCCATTACATGCCATCCCATGCCATCCCTCTCTTGTAACACAGCAGAAAAAAGTTTCTGTCTGACATTATTGCCTTTCTAGCATGTGAGCTCTGTGTGAAGATGGGTTGTGTTGTGGAGACCTGCTTTGTGACTGTGATGTCTCAATAGCAGATGTTGCTTGGATCCATGGAAGGCCTCCTGCTACAGCTCTCATCATACAATGACCCCGAGCACAGATACATGTATGGTTAACCTGCATGCTCGCACCACATCCTAGGAGCCCCAGGTTTTTTGAACATATGATGATTAAATGTGCCCCACACACCTAGCACAGTGCTCTAAAGCTGGAGCAGTGAAGAAAGTAACTAGATGTTGACCATGGATGGACAGATGAGCCTGAAATATCCTGGTTCTTGCTCGACATACCTGGCTCCAGCAAAGAAAGACAGTATTTTATGCTTTCTTATGTACACTTGTCCAGAGGCTATAGATAGAGCAAAAGGCTGTCCACCATTCAGAACATATCAGGCTGAGCTACAGTTTCAATGAGCATGATTGAATCCAATGCCTCTGAGCTTCTCTTGGCTTCCTGCAAGGGTTATAATGAGATTCCTGTCATAAAAAGTTGTGGAGACTTTTTCCACTTTTGCTGTGGCACTAATCTAGAGCTAGGGTCCTCTCTGGAGATGTAGGTGAGTCTGTACATGAGGTGTAGATGCAAAACCAGAGAGTTTCCTGTGCTCCAGACTGGGGTGAAAAAGCATTACCTTCTCCCTTGCCAGCAGTGAGGGGGTTTGCTGCCTTCTAAGAGCAGAGGCTCCTTGGGTGCATGTGCCCTAACTGGTTCCCTCCTTCTCAAGAGGTCTAGGCAGCAGCTTTTCCCCCTCATGTCTTGTCCACAACACTGACCTAAATGGGATAAAATTAAGTTCTTGGGTTAGCATAAAAAAGCCTTCAGAGAAATCCTGGAGGGAAGTCTTTTCTCTGAGCTCACATGTGAAAGTCCTGGGCATAAGTCCAGAAGAGGGAGGCAAAGAGTTTATAGGTCTGGGAAAGGGATCAAAGAAACCTGCATCAGAAACCTGCACCAGCCATATGTCAGAACAGGATGAAGACTTAGACACCGCTAATAAAGACAGACTCTCGGGAATAAGTGCCACCACCAGTGCCCACACCTTTAGTGAAGGCAGCTGCTCGCCTTGAGTCCTGCCAAGCCAAGCTCCGGGCTGCCTCCAGGTGGTTCCTGTCCATGTGCAAGCATGTGCATCTGGAGCAGGGTGAAAGCCAGAGGAGCTCAGAGGGCAAGCTCTTGCCTGCAGGATGCAGGGGCAGGAGCTGCTCTGAGCAGCCTGGCTTTGCTGTTCCATGTCAACCAAGAAACCTTTCTGCCTTCATCCTCCACGCATCTCACACATGGCTGTGCTGCATGGCACCCAGGGTAAAAGCATCCCAGCTGTCACTTCCAGGTTTTCCTTTATTTTGTCCAAAACCCAGAAAAGGGTACAGGAAAAAAATAGCTACAAGTATGATACTTTCCCACAACCAGCTGCGAATAGCACTGGGGAGACAGACCTTGCCCTGCTTTTTTGCCTTACCAACCATGATCTCTAGCAGAATTCTTGGTGCAGGTAATGGTGGTTTGTTCCAGAAGTGAAGTAACATGTTTCTGTCCTCCAAAATAAGGAAAACTGTCCTTTCCTGTGGTGTCAGAAAAACATGCAGCCTTCAGGTCTTTTACAGCCTATGGCAGACACAGCTGTTTCTCCAAAGCCACTTCTGCCCCGGAGTTTCTCCACAGTATTTGGCTAACCGTGTACTGGCACCCAGCTGGCATTCAGGGCACCAGGGAGCAGCTTTCCTGACCCTACCTGGGTTTTTTTTGACAGAGCAGGGTTCACCTCCTGGCTGGGGGTGCAGGATGAAGGCATGAGAACACTGTGGGGTGTTTGCACAACACCGCAGGGCATCATCCTGTGGTAAGATGCCCTGGAAGAGCCAGGACAGCTTGTCTCCAAAAAGAAGCTGTCAAAGAAGAGCGCTGCTCCCGTTGGGTGCATCGTCAGTGAGAGCTTGCCATCTGCTGGAAGGCAATCAGCATTGACAGATGACAATGACAAAAGAGCTCTTGGGGGTCCGTATAGGAGAAAGGCCTGTGTCAGCAGTCCCTGGAGAGCTGGATGGCATTTGCGCTTGCAGAGAGAACAGGGAGACCACCCAAGGAGGAGGGCAAGCACTAAGCAGGCAGTAAGCTCTGGTCTCAGGCACATAAGGTCTGACAAAATTTGCTGCACGGCTTTAACATGCTATCACCCCCCTTAAACTCTCCTTGGAGGTGCCCATGGCCATTGCAGGGGTAGCAGAAGGCAACTAATGCATTTCAACTCAGTCATTAGGACAGAGCAGAGAGATGGCATGATTGTGCCTCACATTTCCATAGCACATTTTGCCAGCATGTCTATCAAGCTGTCTGTGTGCTGATCACAGCATGCACTGCTCCCCATACCACTGAAATCCTTCCCTCTCTTTGACATATTCTCACAATTCATCTTTTTGTTACACCACCAGCCCATCTAGACCAAAGGGAATTGAGCATCTTGCTCCTGATCACATCAGCTCCCACGAACACACATCCAGCAAGAAAGTCCTCAGGTTTTCCAATGAGATTTTTATTAATGTCTAGAAGGATACAAGAATATGTCCAGCACAAGGGCTTGAAGAGCTAGTCTACTAATAGATGGACTAAACCTTCACTAGCAATATAGCTATTGGTACCTCAGGGTGTAAGTCATATTCAGTACATGATCTGACATTGCTTGTACTACTAAAAACCACATCAACCTTCTTGGCCTCTTATCCCACTGCTGCACTGAATGAGATGGTGTACCAACAGGGAAAGCTCTTTGACGTTACACTCCTGGTGTGGAAACTTGACAGTATACAGACTGTGTTCTTGCCCTTTCAATTCAAAAAGGTAATAAACAACAATGGCAGCACCAAATGCCTTGAATTTCCTTTATTTCATGATAGATGACGCCCAAAGTCATATGAGACATCCACATATTTATAGGAAGTGGTAATTTCACATACTTTTTTTCCCTAGCAGAACTAGGCTGCAAGCCTACACGCAGTGGGCAATTTTGGCACACTGGCAGAAGGGGGTGCAGAACACCTTTTCCTGCCTGTGGCTCAAGTTATAGAAACACCTCAGCAGGAATGTCACTTTAAGCAGCATTTGGTTACAGGCACTTAACACCAACCCGGCTGCACCTACTAAACCATCTCATCCAAATTCTGGTGTAGCTTCATGGTAAATCAGACAGGGAAAATGACCCAGGTTAAAATATACCCAGCAAGACCCCACAAAAAAAGGAACAGTGTCTCATGAGAATGAGAACAACCTGTAGGGAGGAAGCAGAAGAGTACCCTTCTGCAGCATGGACTGGAAATCTATGCTCTTAATGATACTGGAAGAAAGGTAGGAAAGACTGAATAAAAATGAGGCAATAGCAACAGGGAAAAGTAGTGCCCTCAGTTTCTGATTTTCATTTCAGATTGCTCCTATTAATTGTTTGTCTCATTTAGAGTAGTGATGGGAAAATTGCTTTCACCAAGAGAATACCTCCAAGCTTTTCTTCCCAAATTCAGCCCAAATCTTGTGCTCTACAAAATTTTCCAATTTCATTGTGTAAGTAGGAAACACCCTCAACAACAGCTTACTTAGACCATGTTGTCTTGTAAGGAAGCTTAGTGGAAACTATCAGCTGGGATTCAAGTGCAGGTTTGTATGAAGCTCCAGAGATACTCCAGTGAAAGGACATTCTTTTCCAGATCTGGTCAGAACCAAATAGTCCCCCAAGAAAATAACAGGCTTTGCAGTTCCTGGTACACTTCCAGATTGAAGATGCGCAACTAGAGTGACTCCTACATTTTTCTTCAGTAAATTATGAGGAAGGCTAAGAAAAATTTCAGTATAGTAACCCTCTGAAGGGGCCTGAAAAATCTAATCTTTGATTAGTGTGAAGAACTTCAAAATTAGAAGATACACTAACATTACCATGTCATGCTTCCCTCCCCAAGTAATCACTCCCGGCAGCTTCTTGCAACATTCCTTGGCTTTAATTTACACATTACTCCATCTAGTGGCCTCAAGGTTCCAGCATCTAAGAGTTTAAAACTCTGCCCTGGTACCAGCTCAAATTCAAACCTCTGCAGCAGTTTTGCCATCACCACTTTCGCCTCCATCTGTTAAGAAAAGCAAACTCATTATCAGTGACAGCAAACACAGCTTGGACTGCAGCTTCTTACAGGCAGTGTATTGTCATCCTGCTCTGTCAGTACAGAGATTAAAGAGTTAATGTTACTGTGTTAATGCAGCTGGCTGAGTTTGAGCAGGAAGAAGAGTCACCTGGGGCTTCCTGGATTTGAGACCCACTGACAGGCACCAAGATCAGATCTTGTGTTTACGCGTTAACCCCATTTTGGAAATCAGAGTGTAAAACTAAGCACTTTAACCTGAAGATCTCGAGCGCTGCTGCTTAGATGAACTCAACAGCACAGGCCTGAAGAGCTGGCCTCCTGCTGTCCTGAAATGCTCCCTGCCATGCTCATCACTTCATTAAGTTGTTCCTCCCATCCAATCAGCCCTCTCCTCACCTCCTCAGTGCCAGTCCTGGCTTGCGCCCTTCTGCCAGCTGATGTTTTCCCTGCCTTGACTCTGCCAGCTGCACTCACGGGGCAGCCCTTAAGCCCTTGCACACCCCCAGTCCGTCTGACCCTGGGTGGCAAAGGCATGTTGACTGCAATTCCCATCAAGGGGGTTGGATTCAAGCAGGGTGACTCAGGACAGTTCGGAGGGAGAACAGCCTGCTGCCCTCTCCCCTGCAGACACCTTGATCTAATGAGTGCAGGAGTGATATGGAACCAGTTCAATACACATATGTCAGATAGCATTTGAGAGACCTGCCTGGTCATGGGGATGGTGGTGATCTTCCCTCTAGAGGGAAGAAGGCCAGTGCACCATCAGTGTGGTCTTTCGTACCATCACTACCAGCTCCCGCCAGCACACCCTGAGCTCACTAATGAAGTGTCATTCCAGGCCTTACCTGTGCAAATGTCTGCCCAATGCAGGATCGAGGTCCCAGGGAGAATGGAAAATAGCAATAATACGGCCTGCAAAAAAAAAAAACTAATGTTCAAAACTGACACCTCAACAGCTTACAAGGCAACAAGTGAATATTTGATCACTGCAGCAAGGAAATGGTCTAAATACCAACTCACTTAAGAAAATCTCCCAAATTCTCATAGGTTTGCTTCAGAGAAGCAGTACAGCTCTGCAACAAGTTTCATTGTCATGTACATGGCTTAGCTCCCAGAGCTGTTCTGATATGTGCAAACCTTATTTCAAAGCTGAATGTCAAACATATTCTAAATGCTCTCCAGCCAATCATGAGGACATAACAATTCACTCAGTTATTGTTCCTTTGGGCAGCTCTGAACTATGTGAGGGGGCATTTCGTTCAGGAGACCAGACTAACTCTAAACTGAAGCAAAATCCATGACTCATAAAGTAGCTAGATGCAGGGATCAGCACCCTCTGTTAAGGACATTGGTCCCTCCTACTGCACTCCTGTCTATTGATTAGATTACTGATTAGGCTGCCTGTCCTGTGGCTGAACAGCATCTTCTGTCCTTCAGCCTCTTGTCCCCTCTCTAATGTGGAGACAAATCAAGCACCCTGGAGCCAGGGCTACCACACATTAAATGTTTGTATTAGCAAAATAGTCAATCTGGTATTGGCCCAAAGCTTTGACCTCAATATAAACATTAAACAACATTAGTATTGGTCTTTTTTAGAAGATTACATGCGGTATAAAGAACTTCTGAACAAAAGCTGCACATTATGACTCTCCATTTGCATTTAGATTAGGATTTAGCAGTACTCATACTGGAATGGAAAAACAGTTTCATTCCTCTCTCCCTTCCCCTTGAAATCTCTTCCTTTAATGGTTCCTTATTACATATTTAATAACCTGGGAGTAAAAAGAAACTCACTTAGGTGCATCTTTGCTAAATCGGTCTGGATTGAAAGTGAGTGGATCCTTGAAATACTTTTCCATCCTTCCCATTATGTAAGTGCTGAACTATAAGAAAGAGTTTATTTATGTTAGTCAGGAGCAGCACACACTGAAAATGCCTTTTCACTGTCATGGGTACAAAATCGTAACTTCCTTCCATACCCCAGACAAAAAGAATCCAAATTCATAACCCAGTTTTGGACAACAGTTTAGAGAGGCTGGTAGAAATATGCTCAGGGTGGATTTTTGCCCCCTAATACACAAATCCATCACATTTGGATCAACAGCAGCTAAAAGCTGCTGATGGGGGGCAGAACTCACAATGAGAGTTGTTTTTGCAGGAATCCTGATGCCACTGACGACATGCTCCTTGTCTATCCAGCGCAGTGTCCCTGGGACAGGTGGGTACAGTCGCAGTGATTCCTTCAAAACCTGTACCAGCGAAAAGCACAAAAGATCAGTTAGTTAATACAGTGTAGGAAGCAGAAAGAAAACTAATTACTCTCCTATGGCATTTCACTTTGGCTAAATGGGAGCTTTGGCTTGTGGAATAGATGCTGATGTATCTGCCTGGGACTCTTGTGGGCAAAATATATGGCTAAGTCAGCTCTTTCAGGCCTGGTTCTTTCTTCCAACTGGTAAAATGCAGAGAAAAAGAGTAGAACCACAAGAGATCCCATGCACTGAACTGACCTAACACCTCAAGTCAAGTCAACAACTAAGTGAAAAATTACTAGGAAGCAAAATCAAAGGAAGTATCCACGAGTGACATCTCATGCTCCTGATGAGCTGTTCCTGGTGCTGGCTGCCATGAGGATGACTGGTTGCTCCCACCTCCTTCCCACTCTCAGCACTGCTCCCACCTTGTCCTGCTTCTGCTGCTCAGGGAGCTGTGCCAGGTCACAGCACCAAAATGACAAAGCAACTTGGCAAAGGAAAACGAATAGGGAACAGTGAGTTAAAATAAATGGAGTGAGACCATTTCTTTTGGTGGCAGTGAGCTGTAAGAATGGCTTATTTCATCAAAGTGAAACCTAATTAACAGTATACATTAGCATCGCACTGCAAATGCAATTAACAGTGTGTATGCATGAGTGGATTAATGAAAAAAAAGTGTGGACAAAAGGATTCAGAATTACATGAGTGGCAGGAAAGGAGTCCCATGGTCTCTGATACTTCAGTGATGGACTGGCTCTGACCAAGGATGACTGTGATGTCGGTTGTATAGATCCAAGCTTGTTCATTGAATAATCTGCTTTGAGAGGCTGTCATATGAGCTGTCTCAAAACTGAAAGGCTTAGATACCTCATCCTAATTGGAGTGGTATAATTGTGATGGTGTTCAGAGAAAAACCTGTTGACTTCCGTAATCACACAGAGATGCCTTTTTCTTAGGAGAATTACACCTTTGAAATGTACCTACTGTCAAAGCACAGTGATTTGTGGAACAGGATGCATCAAATGGTAAACCAGCATCCTATCTCCTCAGCAGGGCAGTTTAAGAGAAAAGCAATCATACCACACCACTAAAATGACATGGAAATCTAAGCAGAAGAATAGCTGCCATGGCTGCAATTCAACCTCTCCTGAGGGCTACTGGTATCCCCCTTCTTGTAAAAAAGGATATGTAATACAAACACTGGCTAGTAGCCAAGCCCTGGCTTTGCAGTTCATTACCAACTAGCATTTCTATACACAAGACCTCTTTCTTCGGACTAAACTCTCTTTTATTCAATCCCAAACCTCCCAAGTGACTGAAGAGGGTTTCAAGACTGTGTAATTAAAAACTGGAATTACAAAAACTACGCTCTATTTTTGGATGTCCTCAAATCCCACTGAGTTTATGGTGCATGGTGAGATCATAGCTGGAAATGCTTTAACAATAATCAAACAAAAATAGAGCTGTGAGTTTGGGAAGTGCGTGGGATTAGCACACAGGTTGGGCTCACAGTTGCAAACCCTTCTTTAAATATGACTGTGGTTTCAGCATAAACAGGTAGGGATTAGGCAACTCCATTCTAGCTCCCAGCTTGCTAATAATTAAGGAAAGCAGTGAAGGAATTGTGTGAGATTTTGGAAAATAATTTGAGAAGCATCCCTCCCAGCAAGTCTGGGCTGCTGTAAATGGCTCACTGTACCTGCTTGCTGACTCTCTGGGGACAAACACCATCAGGATCAAATTCAACATTGTCCCTAAAATGTTAAAAGTGTGAGGCTTCTCCATGACATGGCAGAGGCGCTACCAAACAGCTACAACTGATAATTTACCTCACTCCTGCAGTACCTGCGATAAGTAGGTGAGTCTGCCAAGATCCTCATAGTCAAGGTCTCTCTTAGCACCAAGAATATCATCCACTTCAGCCTGAAGCCTGCAGTTCAATTAAAAATGGTTAGCTGCAGATGCCCATTTCTTGCTAGGCAAGTTGACAATTGCATTTGTAATTTCCCAGACACTGAGTTGGACTTTGACTCCCATGCTCAGGCTAAATGTCTTCTGATTTCCAGTCAGCCTGCCTGAACTTGTGCCTTGTATCAGCAATGGGATGTTACCAGCAGTGGGCATACAGCACAGGCAAATCAAGCAGGATTCAAGACCAGTATGTATCAAAGCTTTGAAACAAAAAACCTCACCAGCTAGATGGAATCGAAGTAACTCCCCTTGAGGGTTTTTAGTATTTTAAATATAGTGAGACAATGAAGCTGTTTATTTTAGAAGGGAGGCTAGAATTTACTGGGAATTTTTCCTAGCTTTTAAATAATCCTTATCAATAAGTTCACCTTGAACCTAACAGCAAGCTGGAGCACACGTACCTTTCCAGTATTTCAGGATGCTGAGCCAGTGCCATTATGGTAAATGACAACTGATTGGCAGTAGTTTCATGACCTAATGACACCAAAAACAGGTTTCACTGTTAGTATGAAATAATATCATGATAGAAAGATGATCTGTTAGTGTGATTTGTGAACAGGAATCTTTAAATGTCAGGTCCCAGATGTTTAATTTCAAGTATGCTAGAAATTAAAGGAAATACTAAAAAGGTTATAAATCTTACATAAGGAGCTTCCAGGAATGACACGAAGAAGACATAGCTGGTAAAGATATGAGCCATCTTGCTCAACTCAGTGCCTGCATATGGCACCTACTGGTCATGAGTTCTGTAACAGACAGGCCAGTGAGGTTCAATATTTGCCTTGCCACATCATGGGACAAACTGCTCTGCCGTGATGCAAAGATTTACTGGTTCTGAGGGAAAACTGAGTTATAACCATCTTTCTTTGAAATGTCTGCTTTATGAGGATAGTTTTAATTTTTTTATGGATGGGCATATGTACTATTTTAAAACAGACTTCTAGAAAGATGTCTTTGTTGCAATAATGCTTTTCTTGCAGAAGAACAGTTATGGACCTCACCTTCTTAGGAACCTAAATCCTACTTACTTGCAAGACTGATCTTTCTAAGTTGTTTATCTCATGTGCTCACCTCAGCCCCTGCTTTTCCTGACAGGCCCGACAATGCCCTCTCCTACCACGTGTTGACTAATGTTCTTAAGGTAAGAACTGTGTTTAATCATGTGGGTGGGGTGACATGAAGACATGTGGAACATGTTACAGATTTAGCAGTATCAGGAAGGAAGAGCAGAACCCCATAAAGAATAGTCCTGCACCCCAGGAAGCAGTGATGCCCCCTGCTCTGAAGGCTGGAAACCACCAGCCTGGCATTATCTGCTTCGTTGATATGACTGAAGGAGGATAACACTGCATTTGCCTATGAGAAACTGAGTCCTCTTCAGATCTTGCTCAGCTGGTCCTATGCCAGTGTAATACTGCTGACTTCCAATCAAGTGACTCCTTGTTACAGCAGCATCACACAGAGTGAGCAAGTATGTTAATCACGGCTCTGTAAGACAGCCCCAAAATGAGTACAGATTCTCATGCCATGTATCTGAGCACTAGATACCAACCTGCGACAAAGAAAGTGATAAAGTTATCCAGAATATTTTCATCATCTCTAGTTTCCTCCAGAGCTGTCAGGAGAGAAAAGCAAACAAGATTAGAAAATAATCCCATGCACCATCTGGAACAGCCAGGCTGCTCTGCACCATTTTACACATTTTGTCTGAGGTGGCGCTGGGAGGGGATGCTGAACATTCAACTCCGCTGAGTTGCAATCAATATTTGATCCAACACAAACAGCAAAGTTTCAAAACAACTCTCACCACCTTCAGTGTGAAAAAGACACTAAAGAAGGGTCAAAGTTCGGACCACTGAAACAATCCCCCCTGAATCTCATGGCAAACCATAACACAGATAAATTCACTCAAACAACGTGTTCCCTACCATCTCCTTTCAGTATCTGCGTAAGAATATCCAGCGTGTCTTCCTTCCCACTCTGGATGGCCTCTCTCCTCTGGTCAAGGCACTCCTTCCCCACACGCCGCAGCAGCCTCACACTCTCCTGGACCTCCTTTACCAGCTTCTGTTTCCCTGGCATGTACTGAACACAGAATTTCTTCAGTCATTTTATTCCTTTCATTGGCAAAACATATTGCCAGTGTTATTTTTCAAGAAAGCACCTTGTTTTCTGCTAAGCTACATTTGTCGCAAATCTGCTCTCTACAGAACAAAGTGAACATCCCCAGGGTAGAGGGTTTGGGCTGACATGAAAAATATTTCCATCACTGCATGCTGATGTCCTGCTCTGTCAGAGCTGATGTTTTGGGTACAGTCAGCAAAATTCTTCACCTCTCCATGGAAAAAACTGCAGCATGCAATACAGAATCTCACCTCTGGACCCAAGAAGGAAAACAGGAGCACTAAAAGCCTGAACTACAGTTTTTATGAGACACTGGAATGATTTTCAACTTAAATATTTCATATTACATCTGTAAATTCCTAGCAGATCAAATCTGTTCAAAAAGATGAATTTCTTATTTTAAGACTGTTCAGATTTCTTCCACCTTGACTGATGGCCACCATCCTTCTTGGGCAAATGGCAAAACCCACAATTTTTGTAGTGATGAGTGTGTGAAAGTGTAAAGCCATATGAGATGATGACACATGCTGGGTGGAGAAAAGGCAGAAAGGAAGCATTAAATGTACATTTTGCAAGTGTTATAAAGCATTACTGGATTTTATCTTAATGCACACTGGAGGGGAAGAGATACTGATGACTTTCCCCATTGTATATGGGCCTTGCACAGCTCCAGCCCACTAACTCATGCAGGAGCAGAGGGTCCATGTGGACACAAAGTGGGAGAACTGAAGCGAGGAGTATACAGACCCGCAAGAAGGGGATGCGCATCTTGGTCATTCCCTCCAAAACCATAGTCACAGCATGCGGGAAAGGTGTCTGGTCATCTCTCAGTGCATTTAATTCCAAGCCAAAGGCTACCTGAGGAGCGAGAGAGAAAAAGGCAACTCACTGCATCCCCTAGCTCCCTATGGCTCTGGTGAAAGAGAAGAACTGTCTCACTCCACTGCCTTTTCCCCTATAGATACCTCAGAGTAGATCCTGCCTTGCAGGAGGCTGCAAGGGAAGGGTAGTATCTACATTTTACTTCCTCCTTATTTGGAGGATTAATAATTTACTAACACTCTTTTCATCCAAATTGCTTGCATAAAGAAGGGAAAAGCCTGTGTAAGGCAAACTTCATGCCGACATATAATGGCAACAATGCAACATCCGCATATGAATGAGCACTAATGTGCCCCTTCTGGCACAGAGGGATGTGAGATATATAAGGGCTTTTGAAAATGATCCCTGTCGTACAGGCCACACCAACACTGTGCAGTCCCTTCCCTAACTGCCCCTGCCTATGGGCCAGCCCAAAATGAAGTGACAGATAGGACAAGAGGAAACAGCCTCAAGGTGTGCACGGGGAAGCTTAGATTGGGTATTAGAAAAAAATTCTTCACCTAAAGGATTGTCAAGCATTGGAAGAGGCTGTCCAGGGAAGTGGTGGAATCACCTTCCCTAGGTGTTCAAACCCCATCTAGATGAGGCTTTTAGTGATATGGTTTAGTGGTCGAGTTGGCAGTCCTGGAGTAACAGTTGCACTTGATGATCTTAAAGGTTTTTTCCAACCCAGCTGATTCTATGACACAATTAGTCCTTCAGTTCTTCTCGCACTGCTAAATAAAGATCTTGTTCCCTGGCTCCAGTTCCTAACTCTGTCCTGCTGCAGGTACCCATTACTTCTATATCTTCCTGCCAGTTGCAGAGGAAACAAGAAAGAGGCAGCTGGTACCTTTGCAATGACATCCATAGTCACCCGGTTCATCATCGTCAGCATGCTAAACTCTTTTTTTCCATCTGCCTTTTCCTCTAGCTTCTCCATCAGCTCCTCTGCTTTTTCATTAAAAGTTTCCATCAGACCCATCAGGTAGCTGAACAATCAATAAGAATGAGTGATGGGGGCTCTGGAGAAGACATCTTTGCTCAGGCAAAATTGCCTTCATTATTTTCCATAGAAAAGGATAAAGATGCTATTATTATTAATAATACTAAATTTGCCTCAATACTTTAAAAAGTAAACAGATAAAATTAGTTAAATTCTTCTAACAGCAGCCCTGCTCCACCCTGCCATGTAAACAACAGCTGTCATGGCAAACAGCTTTGGCCCTGTGCATGCAAAAGCAAATGGACTTTATCTTCAGACTCTAAACACAATGCAACAAACAAACCAGAACAATCCCCTGCTTATCAATCAGGTGAATAAGACCCTGAGGTCTCTTTTCCAATAGGATAAAGCAGCCATCACCACACTCCGGGATACAAAAGCCTGGGATCTTTCTGCCATCACTGAGCTTATATGGGTGCCACCACCCCATGGGAAGGCTGGTCACATGCTAGTCATGGAAATGGTGCGTTGGACTCTAAGTAAAATGCGATTTTGGCATCAAAAGTTTGGGGGGTTCTATCTCTTTCTAAAAATCAAATAATGTGTCAATGATGGAGAGAATCATGAAAATACGGCAGAAATTACAGCTAGATCATCCCAGAAATATTTGCCTTACGTTCGGCTGAAAGCTGGATCCATTATCTTCCGTTGCTTGTGCCAATGCTCATGGTTGCAAACAGTAACCAAGCCATTCCCTATGAACCTAGCATTTAGGAAAACAAGGACAGGAACAGTTTTCACCAAGGGAGCCAGCCAAGCCCCATGTAGCCACAAGAATAAGTCTTACACATCTACTTCCTTCTATTTTTCCCACTTGTAGGGGACACCATGCTGCTCCAAGTACACAGTCATTTGCATCACTGTGGACAACAACTGAACTGCAGATATGTTTTGGCTGGTAGGTGTGGACTGCTGAGTTCAGAAAGATGCTGGTTCATTACAACTGCTACGCAAATAATTAATGTAATGACTGGATTATTATATGTTTAAAAGCTTCAGCCTAAAAGAAAATCCCCTTTTTTATTATTGGACATAGGAGCTGGAAACTCCCATGCATTAAGGAATAATTCAGTGCTCTAAAATTTAAGTGACAAGTTTGATGACGATCTTGAGCTAACTGTTCTGAGACTAACTGAAGATCCACAGGGGAAAAAACGTACAATCAAGGTAAAAGGAATCCAATATAACCTCCTCCCTGCCTGGGAAGACATATGATTTAGCACATAATTTAACATATGCATGCTCTTAGGTATGTCTGGATTAATTAGTCATTAATCCTCACAAAGGTAAATGGTCTGAGTTAAAAGAAGTTGTCATGCCTGCAACTCTATTAATCTCGCAATTTTCAGATCGCTATGGCTTCAGATGTGTCTTACTTACCTCTCACCAAATATGTTGAAGAGTCGACCATACACTAACCGATCCTTTGGGTACTGTGGTGACATCAAGAACTCCTAAAATCAAATCTCAGGTCAGTCAATACTGAGTGTGACCCATTTCCAGACAAAGCATAAAAAGCTGCTCACATGTTCACTGTTTTCCTCCTGTAGCAATAGGCTGAAGCCTAGAAAATTTTGTGTGGCCTGGCTTCCCAGTTCCTGTGCCACTAGCGTGTGTTGCATGCCTCTAGCACTTTTTGCTAAATGACCCAAAATCACATTCTGTGGTTACTGCAAAGATTTAGAGGAAGAAATTCAGTCCCTTCTGCCTTGCTTATTAGAGATATTAAGCTCCTGCAGAGAGTCTGCTTTTCAGGAATGGTGGATGCTTGCTCTGTCTGCTGTTTAAACAGAAGTAACAAAGTAAATCAACCAAATGAGGAGGATAATAAATCACGACAGCTGGGTGAGCAGAGCATCTGGTACTAACCCAGCCAGAGCTGCTCTATCTGCAGGGACAGACTGGCTGCACTGTGGTGCCCTGAACATCAGGCAACACCTCCCTCTTCCTGGAGGGACAGGTCAATCCCCTCTGTTGATTCAGCTTTATTTTGCAGTACCTTCACTCCTTCAGGACTCAGAACCATTACTGAGACTCTGTGAAAGGCATTAAGCCGTACAACAGGTCCATATTTCTCTGCCCTACAAGAAGAGAAGGGGAGAAAAAAAAATAAAAAAGGAGAGAGAGTATTATGGTACAAACCACCAGAATGTAACAGTTCAGACCTAATAACCTCAAAGGACTAAGGAGCATGTACTGGGAGCTACTGCAGTCTTCAGCGCATAAAGCTATTGAGAGAAAGATCAATGCTCTCTAGCTCCTCTACCGACCTTCTGAACAATGCTAAATATGTAATTCAGCGTGTCTGTGCCTTGATTTAACAATTTGTGCTACAGGGCTACTCCATTCAACGTTACTGACGTGTCTCAACTTACCACTCTAGGAAGAAATCATGCACCAACTCTTCTTTCTTCAGCATCCTCCAGAAGATTGGCAGATGTCCAAACAAAAAGCTGCAAAAAATAAGGTTTAGTGTCACAAGAATACAAACACAGGGTTTTGTGTGGATTTTGTGCTCAGTGATGCAATGTAAGTGTTGCTCATGGTTTCCTCCTTGTAAGGAAAAAGGAAAGTAACACCTAGCTGTGCCAATACCCAGCCCTCACGTGAGTAAGCAGGGAACTGGGCTCAGGCTTCTGCACTCGTGAAGCCAGAAAGACCAGTACAGAGACACAGGACAAGATGGTTATTGTTACTGTATTAAAGGATAATTACCAGTCAATATTGAGTTGCAAAAACTGAATAAAAAAAGGTTAACTCTTCAAATTTAACAGCTGTATTAGAAGTTAGAGATCAATTCCTTCCTTCAGCTGCAAGTGGAGAGTCCCCACCAGCTTTGCATACTTCTGAAGGAAAACTGGGCCAAACTCCTCTCTTACATGAAGCAAGCTATGCTCCAGATCTGTTTTTTGTTTGAGACAGACAGTAATGCTGTCACCCTTTTCAGTATAAACAAGCGATAGGGGAGAAACAGGCTCTTATTTTAAAATAAAATAAGGGTTTAAAATTGCAAACACTCAAATAAGTTCCCCAACATCTACAGAAACTTTCAATCCTCCACTTGTTTGACTCCTCCAATGTAACTGGACTCCAAAAAGATATGAAAGCCCTAAATATAACAGATGAGTTCTTCATTAGCTAAAGCTCCAAAACCCACTTTATCTGCATGTCGTGGTTTAGGCCATAAATCAGCCACACAGTTTGCTACATGGAGAATTGAAAGAATGCAACTCCTACAGGTTGAGATAAGAACAGTTTAGTAACTAAGGTATAACACAAATCACTACTGCTACCACCAATAATAATAATGAC
>JAOEHX010006621.1:13857-28631 GCA_025448015.1 Bolborhynchus lineola | reverse complement strand
ATTAAATGCAGTGCTATTCTAAAGTCCTTAAGCTTTGCTTTCACGGTTAAGTAGTTTGCTGGTGTTTTGGTTTGCACTGGGTTGTTTTTTTTTGGGGGGAGGGAGGGGGAATAGAGGATCTTACAGGTGTCTTGTTTTATGAAGATCTACCTCTGTACATAGTTTCTATAAGTTTAACAGTATATTCCACAGGAGATTGCCTTGTTAGCAAATATCACAGAGGCTCTCTAATTTTCATGTCATCCTTAACATGATGTCCCCAAACACTTTACACATTGTATTATCTCTTTAACACCGCGGTGTTAGTCTGAGTGGCTAGTCCAAGTATGCCTCAATAATATAAAAAGTAAAAATAATATTTAAAAAATTACTTGTGTGGCATATATCTCCTTAAAATACACAGTTGTGACAGACTTCATCAGGTAGATGGATGAAGTCAAAAAACAGTTAATCAGATTCAGACAAGAAGAGCCTTTCCTATTTTCTGCTTGCCTACATGATTAGACAGAGCTTTCCACCCTTCCAGAAGCCCCAAAGCATACATGATAATTAGGGGAGTCCCAGTATGTCCAAGCCTCCAGTTTAGATGATAATTTCAGAACAAACCCCCAACTCATTTGCAGTCTCTGAGGATTGCTTCAATAGCTGAAGCTATCCTAGGATTTTCATTAGGATGTCTTTGTTGTTCTGTGTTCCTCAGGCTACCACAGTAATAAATACTATTGATTTGCATAGCATGGAAATTTTTTGCATACTACAGAGGCAGCATATTAACCTGTGTTGTATGCATTTGTAACAGACTGCTGTGAGCAGAAGGTTAAGCATGTATACATATTTAAAAATACATAAACAGAAATACGCAATATACGCCAGTTAAAAATTAAGCAGGAAAAAGTAACATTATCATTATCATCCTTTCTAGATAAACATAATTCTAGGACATCCTTAAAAATATAATGATTAAAAAACCCAAACCAACAAATATTATTCCATCCCTCCACCCCTTTTTAAAACTGAAAACATTGCTGGGGAAGCTTTTCCACCTACATTTTTTTAAAAAAAATCATAATCTGCAACTACTGGGGAAAAAAAAAAAAAAAAAGCCATAAGGAGATTGAAAATTTTAATCAAAACTCAGAAAATGCTTTAAAGAATAAAAAGAGTTTTGTGTACCCTCATTTTTTTTCATGGGAAAACCCCTCACAATATTCAACAAGGTCTTAAAAAAAAAAAAAAAAAAACAGCTCTTTTTTTTTTTTTACCTTATTTCCAACTTGGACAAAGGAAAAGCCCAAAGACTTTTACATTGCTCCTTAATTAGTCTCCACTGGGCAGTGATTTTAAGCGAAGAAAATAATTTCCCTTATAAAAGAACTAAAAAATGTTTTCATAAAAATGGTACTAATCTTCCAGAGCACAGAAGCCCAGAAGACTCTTGCGGCCCATGAAATCCATGTCTGGCTGGTTTTTACCATCCTTCTTTTATTAAGGCATCTCTTGTTTCTCTGCATATTTTGCTTCCACTATCACAAAAACATTACATTTCACTACATGTTTCAAATCTACCAAGTAAAATTTTGATTCAGGGCAAATTAAGAACTGCCTGATTTATTGATCTTGAATTTTGAGAAGCATTATCATCAAATGCTTGTAGGGAGGGTGCCACTAAAAAAATCAATCAATCAGTGCTGTCGGAATATAAATGCAATGTATTCACAGGTGCAAACACGAGACTGCATGTGATGGAGTTTGCTCAGGTACACAGAGAATGGAGAGGGGAGACAAAACTGGTAAATTAATCAGAGCTTCCACCGGTCCTATTTTTGGGGTGCTAAATGGATAGTCACATCCAGGAACAAAAAACAACATGGAATTTTATTCTCGGAAGCAATTAGCTTGACAAACATTAAGCGCCGTGGTGGATCACAGCTGCACAGGATAATACAGTTAATGGCTTATATATAATCTGAGAAATATCAAGAAGGAACAGGGAGGCTGTGTTACCTCTGTGACTGCTACTAAATCACTGTGTCCAGTTTTGCTGCCAACATTTCAAAGGCATTCACAAATGGGTTCAAGAGAGAACCATGAGCATGACGACATGACTGAAAAACATCACTAATAATAAAAGATTTATAGAGGTCAATCTATTTAGTTTGTCAAAGAGACAATAGCCACTGAATAACAATCTATTGCCTGCTACATGGGGGTCAGGAATTTATTAGCAGAATTCTCATGGGTGTAACCAAATCTAATAGGACAAAAAGAAGAAATAAAAATATGCAGGTTAGAAATAAGGCACTGATAATTGAACACTGATAAAATATACTTACAGTGCATTATTACCCAGGATTACAGTGGGTGTTTGTAGGGATATGAGAAAACATTTTCAGGTTAAGACTGGAATTTTTATTTTTATTTTTTTCATACATATTCAAAAGCTCAGACATCACTGATGATTTGGAAGCAGGAATCTATTCACTGCAGTCTAATAGCTTATTTTACAACACGAGCTCAGGCTAGATCATTATGAAGCCTCTCCCTTCCCACAATGAAAACCAACTAATCAAAAAAACCCCAACAAATCAACCCAGAAAAAGAGGGAAAAGTTAAAAGGAATAAAATCCTTTTTTCTTAATCCTGATCTTCAATGCACGCCTCTTGAGGTTCTCCAATTTTATCCTCATACATCACTAGACATTTATAAAGTCTTATCTTTTGTATGGAACTATTTTCAATGTTCTTCAAGTCTAGAGAAATATATACTCTGATCACTGCTAATATTTGCTTTTTCTTACTGCTCTAAACAAATTTGACACATATGTTTAATACATAAGTTTCCATGGAAGAACAGGAGCACATCAGAAAGTCACTATTTTTTTCTCATTACTACCCTAATTTCTTTGCACATTACTAAGTGATGGTTTCATTAGAAAGATAGAAAAGAAAAATAGACAATTATTGCTCATGTCAAGGTAGTATAAAAAATGTCTTGAGCACTTTATAAAAACATCAAGAATCAAAGGCATAGCTGGAAAGACCATGAGATGAAATAATCACTTTTGAAGTTCCTTCAAACTCTGAGATACATTGACAGGAATAAAACTGAGCATAAGAATGGGAGAGTTCCTCAAAAGTAGTTTCCTAACAGAGGAAACCAGTGACAAAACAAAACAATGGCAAATAAAAATCCCTCTCTCTTAATGCACACCTGGTTATCTCTAGACTCTCTTCCATGAGGGCAATGCATACTATTTTCTGCCTTCACAGTAAACACTAAGGCCTGCACACAGATACTCTTGGTTCTTCCTATTTTTTAAATACTAATGAATCAACATTCAGCTGCACTGACAAAAAACACAGTGTAAAAACACTCAAAAGTAACATTCATTTGCCATAGAAGGAACTCTCAATTTCCAACTCTACAAATCATTTCAGCTGAAATTACACTACATTAAATTTCCTCCGTTTGTGCACAAAACATGATTTAATACAAGAACAGAAATGCCCTCAAGCACTTTGTAGAGAAAAAATACCATAGTCCTAAAATACTCTCATCATTGAAAAGCCATATGTTCTCCATCAGTCACTGATTTCCAAAACATATTACAGACAGAAAACAACTCCTAATACGTATTGATTTCTATACATAAACAGATTAAACCAGAAGAGACTACTGTGATCATCTAACATAGAAAGGAGCAAGGGAATTTTCCAGCTTAGCTCCTGTTTGAAAAAAATCATGTAATTTAGCAAATCATCCAACACCAATGCAAAAGCATCCAGGCATGTGAAGTGACCACAAATTTCAGAAGTTCTTGTAAAAATTAATCTTTCTCCATGTAGATGAGGCCTTCAGTGACACAGTTTAGTGGTGGACTTGGCAGTCCTGAGGTAATGGCTGGATTCAATGATCCTAAAAGTCTTCTTCAACCTACCTGATTCTATGATTCTGTGATCAAGACTGTGCATGCTATTTCTCCTTTAAATGTGTCTAAACTTAAATCTTACTCAAATGCTCTTGTTAAATCTTTACCTACTACATGGAAGAGCATTCTTCTAATGCAAAATTTGCTAGGGCACGAATAACACTGCATTTAGCATTCATTCAAGACTTCAGGCATCTAATGTCCCTTTTCACAGCTTTCTTAACGGTTTTTAGTAAGTTTGATAAAGTTCGGGGCAGAATTTGAATAGTTACGTAACTGTCAAATATTTTCTAGTCAGTTGCACAGAAAGGTCTGTATTGAGGTAATAAAGAGGAGGGCTAAAAGGTTGCTGCAACAGAATCATAAGGTATCTTCCCTAGCTCCCTCAGCAATGCACTTGTTTATACACTTCTAGACTCCAGCATGCTGCTTAATCACGTTGCACACAGCAGGAGACATGATGTGCTTCAACGGTATACTGGTAAAGGTATGCTTCAGCAATTAATTATTCCAGTTGCAGATGAATTTCAGTGGCTTATATAACCCACGCTGCATTCTTCCACTAGGTTTATGCAAAACTAGTGTAAGCTTTGCATGGCACTGGTTCCCAAAAGACATGCTCCTTGCAAGGCTGTGTAGGATTCACAAATTAAAACAAAAAAACTGAGGGATAAATGAGAGATCAAATTATACATATATAAAAAAAGAAGTACAAAAATCTTTGGTTACAATTAACAGCTGTATACCTATAACTTAGCAATTCAGTAAATATGCCAGCTGGCAAGCAGTAACTCTTTGTGTGCTGAGAAACAACCAACCTTCCTTTCCTAACATGAAACACTGATACTATCTTTGAACACAACATACAGAAATTCTGTTTACACTTTCCCATAATTAGGGGCAGGACACTTACATTTAGTGTCTTCTGGTGTCTTATAGAAAGCATCAAGGTTAGTAACTCCCAACTGAGAACACTGTTTCATCTCTCTAGAAGTGACTAGCTTTTTAACACTTTAATGAGTGATGATCATTATTGTGTGATTAGCACCACTTGCAAGACATGAGATTGGTTTTCCTCTACTTAACACACAATAAACCGCATGTGTTCACAATGTGTAAGAAAAGAAAAGCAAAAAGTAAGACTGAGAGATTCAGATGGAGCTATGCAATCTGGAAATAGGATGTATCAAGCTCACTCAATCAACTGAAAAATGTGTTAATTTTACACAGGCCAGGGGAGGACTGTACTGTGCTATCAAATATTCACACCTACCAAACTCACTAGGTGCTTGCTAGATATTTGATTCTTAGTGTCTCCATCCTCCAAGTGCCTATGAATAACCTGTGATAACCAGATGAGAAGACTAGTAAGGATAACAGAGCAACAGAACCACAAATCCCTAACATGCCACTGTATATTATTAACATCTCAACGTTTTTACTACAAATTCATTTTTCCCTACTGTTTGTGATCTTGCATCACCTCAGCTTCCCACAATTACTCTCCCCTGCAGGGCTATCCCCATCAAAGCTCAACCTCTCTGCCCCCACTGTTGTATTTTTCATTCCTCCTCTCCCTCATCCTGCAAGTACAAAGTTCACACTACTTCCCTACAGACCAAGTTGCTCCACTATATTTCATGGCTGTGCCAAGTCCCCTTTTCCCCTTCCTCTGTTCATGCTCCTTTCATAAATTGTACATAATCACGATCCTTTCAATACATCTTCCCTTCTGTCACACAAGTTCTATACATGCCCCACTCTGTTACACAGCACAGCCTAGGAAGGCCAGCTCACAGCAACAAATTATTTAGGAACTATTTAAAACATATTCCGTATTTGCAAAATAATGGACTTCATGGGAGAAGCCATGGCTGCAGATTCCAGTTATAAGAAAAAAACAAATGAAGAGAACCTACAATTAGAATTAAAAGATGTGAACATCTGCATCCTGCCACTTGGCAATACATGGGCCTTTCTCTCTCTAGGGCTGAAATACAAGAAAGTTTTTCTTCAGCTTGATCTGTACAAAACCTGAATGGCACAACAAGCAAAAGAGGTCTTATTTAAACAATACCTGTGGTACCCTCTCATTTCATCACAAACTATCTGTAAATTTCTTTACAAAACAATTTGCAATTAAGGGTTAAAGGTATGCCAGCAACAACATCAGCACTTACACAGTGAAGTCTGAAACCTTGATTTAGTAGTCTATTAACCCAATGAAAAAATAAAATCCTTTCTTTTTTTAAGGAAACATAATTTCAAAACCTCAATGGATTATACATGAAATCAAACTTCCCAAATCATGCTGTATTTACAAGGTGCTTACATATTTTTCATCGTAAATACATTCATAAGAACAAGGGGAAAAAAAAAGTTTAAAGCCCTCTGATTATTTAAGGTAAATTTAAAACTTTTTTTAAATAGGTAACACATATGCATATAAATAATATGGTAATATTTATTTATTATTTATTTATACATATAAATTTATACATTAAATCATAGGCAATATATATATCAATATATGATATACATTACATCATATAGAATGATCTATTGCTCTCTGTGAATGCCGTAGTTACACATTTTACATTTGTAAAAGTAGACATCATTACACAGGCACTTTCTCAGAGTAACAGTGATGTAGACGAAAGAAAACCTGCAGCAAGTTTCGTCATGTATCACAGAACACGGAAGTTTATTTTAAAGTAAGATGGAAGAAAAGGCAAATGGCTATCATAAGGGAGGAAAAACTGTTTTCTTCTTTTCCTGAGCAAGCACAAGTGCCCCAAGTTGCTCAGATGCTAGCCAAGTATGAGCAACCAAACATGAGATTCAGTTGTGAAAGCAACACTTAAGCATTTTGCTGTCCAATATGCGTTAACGTCAAAGCAAATAGCAAACGGCACAACTGAAAAGAACAGCCAAAAGGCAAATCCAGGATCTAGCCTGTGCTGGCCAAAGGCAGTGACTCAGCTACGGTGACAGCACAGAGCATGAGATGGATGCAAATCCTGTAGTCGACAGAATTGCTACTCTAGTGGTGAAAACTGATGACGTTAATAAATACAGCTGAAAGAAGGCACTTCTGCAGTCTTGACCAATTCCTTGCTGGTGGGTTGGACAGGATGAATCATCAACTTGGATGAGTAGGCATCAAGTGGAATGGCTTAACTGTGGGCCACTCAGTCCTTCATTCTACATAGATAAGTAATGTTTTGACTATTGGATATGGAAGATCATGAGGGGAAAGGAGGGGCAGCCATGAGATGTGAGGAGCAGTCAAGAGGGCAGTCATGAGGGGAGTGGTGAGGGGCAGTCATTAGGGGAGCTCATGAGGGGCTATCATGAGGGCTGCCCATGAGAGGCAGGCATGAGAGGGGCTTGTGAGGGGCAGGCATGAGGGGAGCTTGTGAGGGGCAGGAGGGGAGCTCGTGAGGGGCAGGAGGGGAGCTCGTGAGGGGCAGGCATGAGAGGAGCTTGTGAGGGGCAGGAGGGATGCTCGTGAGGGGCAGGAGGGGAGCTCGTGAGGGGCAGGCATGAGGAGTGCTCACGAGAGGCAGTCACGACATGCAGTCATGAGGGGAACTTGTGAATGGAGTTTGTGAGGGGCAGTTATGAGGAGCAGGTGTGAGGGTAGCTGGTGAGGGGCGGTTGTGAGGAGCAGTCATGAGGGGGTCTCATGAGGGGCATTTGTGAGGGGAGCTCATGAGAGGTGCTCATGAGGGGCAGTTGTGAGGGGAGAGGAGGGATGGCCATGAAGGTTGAGGAGAGATCATGAGGGGAGAGCAGGGGCAGCTGTGGGCCATGAGAGGTGACCCTGAGGGGAGATGACGGGTAGCTGTGAGCAGCAGGGGTGGTAGCTATATAGAGTAGGCCACTATGGGAGGAAGATGAGGGGCAGCCATGAAGGGAGACCATTTTGCCCTTATTGACATGGTTTAGTGGTGGGCTTGGCAGTCCTGGGGTTACCGTTGGACTTGATGATCTTGGAGGTCCTCTCCAACCTAGTTGATTCTGTGATTCATAAGCATCAAGTTATGGCTTTTCATGAATAGTGACTTCGCTTAATACATAAAGGAAATGAACGACTTCTTTCTCCAACATATTCAGTTAGAAGTAACATCAGTTAAGGATTAATTTAGATTTTATAAATAATCAAAAACCTCAGGTCATCTAAAATAACATCTTGCCCTCTGACGCTTATGAACATCTATGAAATATCAGAAAGCCTTGACTGTTTAGCATCTTCTGTATTTCCCATTTTAGAAGACAGTTAATGTTATATCATATGCATGGGGAGGTCTAAAAAGCCACAGAATGTGCCAGTTAACTACACGGGTTTTGTTACAAACTCAGAAAATGTAATCTTTCGTGCACATGAGGTAACACAAGATTGACCAGGAGTAACTAAACTACAGTGCATGCCTAAATCTGTTGCCATTTCAGCTCATGGAAACATGAACAGTGCAGTAACAAGCTTGGAAAAGAGAACAAAAGTGAGTTGTAATTGTTAGAATCATAGAATACTTAAGGTTGGAAAGGACCTTAAGATCATCTAGTTCCAACCCCCCTGCCATGGGCAGGGACACCCCACACTAAACCATGCCACCCAAGGCTCTGTCCAACCCAGGCTTGGGCACCGCCAGCGATGGAGCATTCACAGCTTCTGTGGGCAACTCATTTCAGTGCCTCACCACCTTTACAGTAAAGAATTTCTTCCTCACATCCAGTCTAAACTTCCCCTGTTTAAGTTTAAACCCGTTACCCCTTGCCCTCTCACTACAGTCCCTAATGAAGAGTCCCTCCCCAGCATCCCTATAGGCACCCTTCAGATATTGGAAGGCTGCTGTGAGGTCTCCATGCAGCCTTCTCTTCTCCAGGCTGAACAGCCCCAACTATTTTCTTCTCAGAAGTGCACAGAGAAAGGACCAGAGGCAAGGAGCACATGTTGCAACAAGAAAAAATCTGGGGTTTGATTAGGAAAGATTCTTCCCTGTGAGAGTGATGCAGCACAGGAATAGGAGGCCAGGGAAGATGAGGGATACCCATCCTTGGAAGCTGTCCAAGCTGACTGAACATGGCTCTGTGAGATCTCATCTAGCTTTGGAATTAACCCTGCTGTGAGCTAGGAGTTGGACTGGGGACTTCCAGAAGTCCCTCCTTGCTTGAATTATCCAGTGTCTTAAAGTTCAGGCAGGCTGCTCTAGCTACTCCAGAGCCACTTTCTATCTCGTGTTGCTACTCCAGGTGCAAGCTGCCCTGGCGTTGCTTGGTCAGTTAGAGCTTATAGATAGTGGTGCAGGGTGTGCATCTCATGATACCACATGAAAAAGAAAACCTGCTTTAGTTCCCCTGGTTATTCCTCCCTAAAAGTTTTTTTCCTAAACAGTAAGCTAGGAAATCATAAAACCAGCTCGATTTTGTGTACTTCCTTGTCATCCCCCCTGCTTCCCTCACCCAAAATCTCTTGAAAACTTTATTCAGTCAGCCTTGAGTTTCCTAAAAGGACACTCTACCCTGGGATAATATCATGCCTGTGAAAGTTCAGGCTGATTATTTTCCTTCTAGAGGGAGAGTCAAAATGGGGCTTATAATGGAGGTCTTGTTTCAAACAACGATGAAAGAATTTAGCATTTATGACATCAGTAGGGTGGCATGGGTGTGGAGTAGCATGCGAGTAGGGGGAAGCTGGGCTCTTCTATGCACCAGTGGTTTTGTGAAGGAGTCTTTCACTGATGGAGGTTTATTCAAGCCCACCTAAACACATGTATATATTTATTTACTAAAGCAAACCAGACTACAAATGAGACCAAAATCCGCATTTAAACATCCCCACAAGCAACCTCTCTATGACAAATTCTTTCTCCAGCCCTGCTTAAGAAAAAGCCTGGGAGAGTTTATTTTCCTCATGCTTTACAACTCATTGTTTTCCACAAAAGCACCCCTCTGCTTTTCCAAGAGTAAGGATAATTCTGTGGCTAAAGCACATGACTAGGACTTGGGTTTTTCTTCCCAGCTGTTGCACAGACTTCTTGTGTGTCCTTGAGTAAATCTGATTAATCTTGCTACACATCTGTAAAATGGATGCAGTGCTCTTTTTCCTCATTCACAGGAGCTGCTGTAAGCCTTTTAGACCTTTACAAGGCAACTGGATAGAAATGGAAAGAAATATGCATGCAATTTTGTGTACAAATGTGTGTGCAAATTGAGGAAACAGTGGAATTTTTTCTACCAGAGTGTATCTGACAGAGCAGCTTATTAATTCTGGCTTATTAATTCAAGTTCAGATGCAAGGTCTGTTTCTAGAAAGCTAATGGGTTTTCCTCCCAGGCTGAAGAGGATGTTTGTTTGATTGAGTTTGCTTTTTTGAAATGAAAATGAGAAAACTCGAGGTTACCTTTTTTTAGTGAAAAATTGGAAGATCTTGTTTTGTCATTATTATATTTTTTCAAGGGGGAAGTACATTTTTCCATCTAGCTATACCCCAAGTGTTATGGGAAGAGCAGTGACATTCTGACTAAATGCAGTCACTTTGAGGGCTGGGAAGTGACTGAAAAAATGGAAATCCAGGTGCCTCCCACCATAACAGCTCAGGAGCCAGATATGCAGGTTTTGTTTTATTGTCAGGGCCAATGTACATCCCTGTACCTCGTCATCCACTTCTGAACCCTGCTGTGAGGAGACAATGACTACCACCTTTCTGTGCTTGTCTGTCACACTCACCATCCTTGTCCCTTGAGCACTTCACAAATGTTGACAGAGATACTTCCAGGAAAAGTTATCTGCTAACATATGCATTTTATTGCTGAGGCCTGAAGCTACAACATTGTCGAAGGTGTCCCCAGATGCGTGGTGTCCTGCTAGATGCAAATGTGTCTTGAATTTGAGGGAACTACATACGTTGGAAGAGAAATACAGCATGAATATATTACGCTTTGCACTTTCAAGAGTGTACCTACAGCAATTCATTATGGGCAAGAGTTTTTATACTGACTGGTGAACTTCTGTGCCTCGCCTCCAGCTGTTCATAACGTGATATCTCAGAGGTACTAGATCTTTTGTGTGCTGCATGTTCACAGTGGAAACTGAATTCTTCTGTCAATGGGGATCCTTTAGATTAATTCAAGATTAGGTTCTGGAAATTGGATCTAAAATCACTAGCTGCATTTGAAAAATAATAAATATGATGAAAAGTTTGAAACAATCTTCACTTTTAACTTACGTTTCTCATTCAAACTCTTTAATAGTAATTTTTATCAGTTGTTACATGGTAGAAAACATTAGTAAAAAGTGGGCCCAGCTCAGTCTCATCATGAGATTTAGAAGAAAATGGTTTAAAACAATTTTTGGAAATTATAAACCACTTACAAAAAGACAAGTCTTGAAAAAGGTGTTTGTGTTTTTGTGATAGTAAGTTCCCATTAATTTTGAAAGACTATAATCTGCACCCCACACTTTAAAGCATATGTATATGAAATATTGCCAGTGCCAAAAGTTCAGGCTGCAAGTATTTACGGGAGTGGCTGAAAAATGAGATTTAGAAAGTAGTTCAAGTTCTGTTCACATTTTTCCAGTTTTCATTCATCTCCCATTACATTTTTAAGCTTTCTCATCAACAACAAGTGCTGAAGATTCACTGAAAGAATGCCAATGAGTTGCTTATGTCACCACATATCTTCAGGAGTTTGAAATTTAAGCAGAAGAGTATCATGAAGGCTGGATAAATCCCACACACTGGAGAAATTGCCTCCAGTGTAATCTGTAGCTATTTCTATTTCTAACATTTTAACTCAATATTGTATACGGATGGCCGTGTTCCTGCTGACAATGACTACAGACTCCTCATTGACTTGTGCAGGAGGAAGATGGGAATGTTTCAGTCATGGTTTTATGAAGGAAGTCCCTATGGAAAAATGTGCCTCATGGGTTAGGTAGTAGCTCAGGACTCAGAAGGTTATTTCTGCACTTTGCATTCACACAGGCTTCTTGTGTGATCTTGAGCAAGCCTTCGAAAGTGACAATGTAACCCTGTGCCTGCGTTCATGCATGACACCTTTGCTATGAGTGCAGGAGATGCAGCTTAGCCTGTGGACTGGTGGCTAGCGGGGCATCATGGGACTGGTGGTGGAGTGGGGCAGGGTTTGGGAAGAGAGCTGTTTCTAACACCCTAGCAGAGTGAGCTGACAAGCATAGATCCATGGAGCATATGGTCCTTGGTGTAGGATCACCCAGGATCTGCTCCCCCCCCCATATCAGAACTACAAACTGAGTGGCACTAGTATCCCTTTTGAGATACTGTCATACCTCTTCATCTGACTGCACTGATACTATCATATCCCTTCACCTCTGACTATCCTTCAGCTTCACATTACGACTACTCCTTTTTTCCACCTTATGCAGCTTCTGTTTCTTTGAGTTCCCAGGGACCTAGGGATGGCGTCCTAACTTCACTGGGGCAGCTCTGAGCCTCTCTGGCACTATAGCTGGCAGAGGCTGTTGAAGTTATGTTGTCTGAGCTCAATGGCCACATTGAAAAAGACACCTTGTCTAGCAGTTCCTGTGTCAAGTCCCCATATTGGGAAGCTGAATTTGACTATGACAAGATGGAAGTTGTCATGGTTTGAAGACGTCTTATTATTGTACTCCTTCACATCTGGGTGAGTTGTTCCAGTGGATAACTCTCCTTGGAGGTGACATTTTACCCTAACGTATCTCTTTTCACATGTTACCTTGCTATCAGAAGTCTTGCTAGGCTTTTCACTTGCTAGGTGAGAGCTCTGTGGTCTTAACATGGAAGCATTTAGAAACCCTTGCTTGGGCACATCTTCTTGGATAAAATAAACAGACTGAAGTCATTCAAGTGTTTTTCAAGGCAGCCTGCTATTGCAGGCAAAGCTAAGCTTTCTTGCCTTGTGGGGTGTCGGAAATGGACCTTTTTTTCAGTGGCAGGGGAGGACTAGGGAAAGGGGTGGAAGCTATGACAGAAGGGCAGGAGAGATGCACCTCCTGGCACATTCCTGGCTGTGCTACATGCTTTGCCTTCTTCCTCACTGGCAGTCTGGCACAGGCAGAGCAGACCTGGTGTTGGCTGTGGCTGTCAGCTCTGTTAAGTGGTAGCTGTCTTTTTCGCTTATGGTGAGAGGTCTCATACAAGGTTTTCAGGACTTACTGCAGCACCTTTAAGAACCATTCCTAGCTTTTTAATGTCCTCTGTTTTCATGAGCCCAAACAGTCATATCACATTCAGTGGTAACAGCTCTCTCCCCATTCTTCCTTTTCTTCCTCCTAAATCTTATTTACTAATTCACCACATGGGGGTTATGTGTTCAACCAAAGCCCTGAGCAGAAAACCTTTCAGATGCACTGATGCATCCCAGTTACACTCCTATTTGTGTGTGCTGAATCACATGCCTACAACATGAGTTGCTCATTGCTCCCATTTTAAGCCCAGGCTTGCAAAGCAGACTACATAAGCTGATCCCTCAGCTCAGGTAGAGTCCCAGTGGGTTGATTTGGGTGCTGTACTAGTCATGGGGCCCTTTTCTAGGATCAGAGGCTTAGTACAACATTTAAAGCTTTGCTTATTTTGACAGTCAGCAACTGCCAAGGCAATAATCTGTTTGTTTCTTTATCAAGCAGACTAATAAATGATGCTACATTGCTAAATCTGTCTAAAGGGGAGACATGGCCTTTAGTGTTATTCAGCATCTTATGATTATATCAGCCTGTCTTAGCCAAGTATATTTACATGAAATAATGGAATGAGTTTTGCAAATTCCCCCCCTTTTTTATTTTAAGTGACTGTCTAGCCAAGTTCATTTCCTCTCCTGTCTGAGCTCCTCTCTGAAATATATTATCCCACTTATTAAAAGCCAATAGCACTGTGCTTTGCTTTTCTTCCACGCTTTCAGAAGAAGGGGCATGCAGGGGATGCTTGGATTAAGTGAGTGGGGCACCCCAGAGCAGGGATTCTTTATGAATGAGCTCATATCCTCTCTCCGTATGATAAGAGGAATGTCATTTGCATCCTAGAGTTGACTACATAAACATACACACACTTAGACGGCTGAGCATTTAGCCTGAGCATAAACTGCAATGTCCAAACAAAGATCTGAGTGACAAGGGATCATCTGCCAGCCCTCTGCACGGGCAGACCGCAGCCACTTCTTGGTGACGGCTTATGGTTCCTTCATTCCCAGTGAAATTCATCCCTGCCGGGAGGGGGAGGGAGGAGAAAGGAGAGGAGATGACAGATCCCTGTTTGCATTCTTCAGAGAGAGCAGCTGCAATTGTCTTACTACAGTATGTCAACATGAAATTATGACAAATCAGGAAGGGATGTACTGGCAGATGAAAACAATAAGGAGGAAGCAGAACAGAGGGAAGTTGGGAAGAATTAACTATACCTAAAACTCTGGAGGCCTATACCCCCCTGGTGGAAAATGCCTTTGAAAATGTAACAGGATTGAAGACTGTATTCTTCAGTGTGTATATGCACATGTATTCTGCATTCTGCATTGTATATGTAGGTATTCCTGGATGCGACTCAAGGAGCGTATCCTGGGTTTTCTGGTTGGTTTAAATCTGCCACTAAAATACTACCTTTTTTTTTTTTAAAACATTCCATAGGAACCTTTCAAAAATGAACCTGAGAGTAGCCAGAGAAAGGCCAGTGTGCCACCTTTTCCTGTGAATGGGACACAGTCAGGATCCTCACAGAGCCAGCTGAGTGCCCAGTGCTCTTTCACTCTATGTGGTGCCAGGCTTTGACCTTGGCAAAGGTAAGGGAGCCTCCCTGGCCTCCATGGTTACATGGCTTCCTACTGCTCCCATCTT
>JAOEHX010006612.1:0-23847 GCA_025448015.1 Bolborhynchus lineola | reverse complement strand
AATAAAGATATTAGAAAGATCAACGGTATGGTATTTGAGTAAATTTTAACAACATCCTGTAATCTTCTGTCTGACTGTAAATTTTCATACAGGTCTATATTGATGTATTAATATGTTGCAAAAGTAATGACCTTCCATTAAATCTACATTTTATCTCACAGTATTTCTTGAAGAAATCATACAAGAAAAAAGCAAAAAAAAGAGAAAGCCTAAATAGCATAGTCTGTGTACTTCTACATCCTGAAATGAAACACCCTGCTTGACTTTTTCTACTAATATGGAAAATGACCAGGGAATGGATTTCTGCATACATAAATTGACAAACAACTATATAACTACAACTACACCTAAAAACAGACACACAAATGAACAGAGCCCTAAAAGGAAAGAACAAAACCAAACCACCAACAACACAAACCTCAAAACCCAACCAAAGAAAAAAACAGCAGGAACAAACAAACAAAGCCAGGACAAATAAAAATTACAAATTATCTACCTGAATTTTTCTTCTAGTAACCTGCTATATTTACTTGATTAGAGCTGCTGTATAATTTATTGAAACAACAGAAGATTCACTCAGTTTTCACTAGATTTGTGGACTTGGAATTATCTCATAGATTCATGCAGTAAAATGCTACTGCTTTTTACAAGTTCTTACATTTATACTCTGAAAACAAACACTTTTAAAGAAAGCTATTCCTTCTGCATACCAGTAGAAAGAACAGTGATAAAATTGTCAGGAGACCTTTCCTTTAAGGAACAGGAATGCATTTGTGGAAAAGGCTATGAGCCTTTTTTAAAAAGTTCAAGATTGCTTACCAAAAAGCCATATAAATCAAATTTATGTAGTGTGTCTTTATACACACCAAGGCCCCTGAGTCTACTGAAGCTGAAATCCTTCACAGGTTTTCTGGAACTTGCTATTTCACTGAGACAGTAAATGTTGTTTTGCTTGGTACTTAATCTAGTTAAATAATGAGGGATTTCACACACTTAGCTATGACATCCAAAACCAACTTTCTCATACAGCTGGAACACAAACATTGGCTTTCTTAGCTGTCCTGATCTTGGTATGTGTTACATGGAATGCAATCATAGTTTGCTTGTGAGGACTGGCTTGAGAAATTTGTCTTTTCCCATGTTAATCTTGCCAGTGATCTGATATCATATAAGCAGGGTATTAAACTGAAAGACAGATCCTACCACAAACCCTAGATTTTAACTTGCTTGGAGAAGAATCAATGCATACTCTCTCTGGAAAGCTCCCTGCTAACACCTGCTGCATTTCTTAAACACTAAATAAATAAATAAATTAGTAGTAGCACTCACAACACATGTAATGTTATTGTAGCTCTGATTGTCAAAGGATAAAATGGAGGCAGTTTGTTGGGAGATTTTATATATTTTATTCAAACACCTAATATAGCTGAACAGGAGAAAAGCTATAAGGTCTAAAAGTTTTTCTGTAAATGGCAATAACACAGAAATAAGAAATTGGTCAGTATCAATATCCAAAACAATGTGTCCATTAAGAAAAGAAGAAAAAATAAATCTGTTACCCTTGTGAAAATTTCAGGCATCACAGATAAGTAAAGCTTCATTCCATTTTAGAGTGTATTAATAACATGACCACTTGCATTCCTAAATTTACAAGGGTGATTGTGTAAGATGAATTATAGACACTTTGTTATCAGCCTCCTCTTCCATCTTATCTCCCCACCCAACATTCCTGCTATTTCCCAGTTTCCTTGGTTCCAGGTCCATGACCTTGGTAGGCACACATGATGATGGAGGGATGCTCAGTAGCTGTGGCTGAGCAGCTGCAGCCTGTATCTTCTGTCTCCTTATTTTACGGCTGCAAAGCAGTGCCAATTGGGGGGGCAAAGGGTTTATCAGTCCTTTTTTTACATGCTTGGAGGCCACAGCCCATTCGGATTTGCTGTTAGCAGTGGAGGCTTTGATAGGTAGATGTGTTTTCTGATAGCAGAAAATTCAGCATAGTCTGTGGTGACTTTGTACCTCTTTATCACCTATGGACTTTGGGAGAAACATGGCCTGGTATTGCATGAACAATGCTAGCATAATTTGATTGTTTCAGACTGAAATAAAAAAGTGACAATTGTGAAATGCCAGGTAGAAGAAACATCTGTTTTTTCATATGTAGGTTAAATCAAATAACAGAATAATTAGGACTAGGAATTTGGAGACAGTCTGCAGCTGAGATGGATGGTACCAGGGCTACTTTCAGGAAAGAGATGATAAAGAAAATAAACTCCTAAATAAGTTAGCATTTTAGCTTATGCTACCATGAATTTTATTCATAACCAAGATATTGTCAGCATTATTTCATACAACATGTCCTGAAAGGTGCTTACCATTTTTGCTATTGTCAGTTGACAAGAAGAATGCTTCTTGTTTCATGTGGAAAACTTCAGTTCCTTCAGATGGGGTAGGGGGAAATGCTGATGACTGTATCAAAAGTAGCTGTTCACATTGGCTATTTGGTCTGCCTTCGTCATCATCCATGATAAAATTCCCTGTGGCACACCTGTGTACACATCTTTCCTCTTCTCTCTTCCTACTATCAGGACACTAAGGGCAGTGGTATCCCCTAGCAACTTTGACCAGCCTCTGGGACATCTACCGACACCCTCTGATTCAGGGTTCTGTCTAAGGCTGTTGCCCTCAGTTGCCCTCTGATTTTAGATGTAGGATTATCTGTCTGCAGCCCTGTCCCCCAAATGGATGCTAGACTCACTTTATGGATGAGTCCCCTATGTATCTTGCAGCTTGTCTCCAGCCTTCTTTGGCCCGGTCTCCTTGTGACCCTGAAGGGTGCCCCAGCTAGCTTCTGGCCATGGTTAAGCTTGTTGTCCCTTGCCCTGTCAATGGGTTGATGCTGTTACTAGTCTTTATTTCTGTTCCCCTGCTCAAAACCTAGAGTAAAGTGCCCTGTCAGTGGTTCACTACCAGCTCCTGGTTCCCTGTCCCTCAGGAAGCAGCTGGTCTTTGCTTAGCCTTAACAAAAAGTGGATTCCCTTCCCAATTGTTGTATCTTTTTAATGATATATTTGGAGTTATAATGAATGGAAGGCTGTCCTGTGAGGAATTGAGAAGTGTGACCCAAAGCCTGGAGTCACACCCTTGAAAACTTGACATCATTTAAGAGAGTTCAGTTACAGGAGATAAGAAGATATAGTCTGTCTCAAGCAGAAAGGTCAGGAGTTGATTTACAGGAGCAAAGACTCTGGGCTTTCCTAGTCTAGATGCACTGCCTTTTTACTTAAGATTTGAAAAGGTGATAATCCATACAGTCAAATGAAGAAACATAAAAATAAACAAAGGAGCTGCATACCTCTGAAATTAAACCACTTAAACTATTTCAATTCATAAGATATTTTCTGGAAATGATGTCTGAAGTGTCTGAGAGCATGTGAATTCATAGTTGAAACTTGGAAACAGATCTTTGTAATGTTATTGACAAAATAGGGACATGTTCTGGTATACGTCTAATGTAACTCACAGATTTAAACATGGAATATAAAATATTCCTAGATACTTTTACTATTTTCTGAGACTATTCTAGTCACTACAATCTAAATTAAATTAAATAAAAGTAGAATATTAGTAATAGATAGTAATGTCTTAAGTTGCAGTAATAGCAATGTCAACCACACACTTAGGACTTCACAGTTCAAAGAGTGCTGGATAATTTCTGGACATAGTATTGTATGGAGATTCTTTCAGAAAAAACACCTGTAGGAGAATGCACAACTGAGTTCCTGTGAATGATCACAGACACTTACTGCCTTTAAGATAGATTCACATGCTCCAGAGTTTGCCCCTGTTTTAGAAATTGTACTTAGATACTAAAACAAGAGCTGAATCATATGAACAACTTTCCATGTACAATTTTTTTATGGATGTAACAGTTGCAGTAGCTACAGAATTTAATGTTATTGTATACTGTGATATCTAATGGGATAGATTAAACTAAATAAAATGGCTAAAAATTCTATCATTCCATGAAGAAAGATAATTTTTTGCAATTAGCAGGTCTTTAAAAGATTATTATTGAAAATTAAAATTCTGTTTTGACTTTTATTGTTGATCATTTCTAGAAATGGATTTAAAAGCGTGTCTAAAATGAAAATGTCATCACTTTGCTTCTTTCAGTCTATCTAAATTCTGATGAACAGATTGCTACATGCTATCAATTGCATTTTATAACTTTGAAAATTTTTAAAACAGTAGAAGAAAACATCAATGAGTAATCCATACCCCAGTAGTGATCACCTCTACTTGCTTCAAACAAGCATTTAGGTTCACATAGTTGACATCTAGTGTATGCTAAAGTAATTTTGTTAAGAATGGACATTTTAAGAAATTTTAGTGGTGGCATGGAAAATTAAACAAAAACATTCTATTGTATTGCAAGGACTTGAGAAATAACTCTAACTTTACAGCCATAAATGTTAAATAACTTTATCTGACAGCAAACATAGGTGAATCTAACATCATCTTCCTCATTTGACATCCCTAATATGAACTTAATTTTTTGATAGAGTAGATGGGGACTAGTAAAGTGGAGGCGAGTAGTACCTAGTTGGACATATCACTAGTAGTTTGAAATATATATACCCCCTTACATCTTTTGTGACATTCTTAACCATGTGACCACAGCTGTCAATTTTTGTTTGGAACTGTTCGTCTGCTGTAATATGCTTTAGATGTATTTTGTCTCTACATTGTAAGATTTTTCTTAGACCCAGAAAGATAATATACCATTTTCTTATCCTTTCATTTATTTAAGATTCATCATAAAATAAATGCGTGTTTGAATGAAATTAGGTGAATAGAAATTTGAATAAGCTGCTTGTTATGGCCTATAAATGTAGGATAAGAGGCTGGGATCATGTAACCCCGAATTTACAAGCAAAAGACAGCAGATAAACACAGTCAAGGGAGATCACAGGGAAATAAGTCTCATCAACAAGTTTCCTAACATTGTCCCCAAGGGCAGAATTATTTGTATTCCACTCTAATAAACTGAAAACTTATCGAATGTGTTAATATGACAGAAGGCACGCTTCTATTATCTGTCTGCAAGTGAAGGAGTTTGCAGGCACAGAAAAAGTCTGTAACATGGGATTTCTGTAAGATATGTTCCACATTTCAAGAGTAGAAATGAGGAAAAATGATCTTGAAGGTGAGCCAACACTATAATGAATGTGTATCTTCCACTTTCCCAAGGTGGCTGTTAAAAAATCATAATAAAAGATAGTTTAGTATTTGTCAGTTATCAATTTCATCATTCATCAATATTATTTTTTATTTCAGAAACATATAAGGAATTCTGACATAGATTAGGTCTCCACTGAAAATTCATTGAGATACAATCTCAAAGCCACAGAATTTTCTCTTTAAAAACACACAGAGTAGAGAATGAAAGAGGTTATTTGGCTTGCCTGCGAGTTAGTTAGGATCCAGAAGAGGGCAGGACTGGAATTAAAGGTGATGTCCAGTGGCATATGATGCTTATTGCGCTCTTTTGAAAGTATAACCCTTTAACTATTTTCTAGTCCCCACCATTCAGGTGGAGACTGTGTCTTTCATGGGTACAGAGCATGATAATGTGCCAGCCCCATTTTTGTGGCTCTGCTACCCATGGTTGTCCTGAATTACTGTCAGGATTGATTATGTTCTAAATATAAATTGACTCTTTCACTGGACGTGGTCATTTTTATTTGTAGAATATTGTTGGGCAGTGATGCAAACATCATTGTGTGAGAAAGGAAATGGCAATCATTGACAATGGAAAGAACAAATCTCTTTCAAGGATGCCACATAAATGGTTTTCAGTCCAATTCAGGAAACAGTAATCATTCTGTTCTATGACTTTTGTCAAAATTCATTCTAAGCTGAGAAAGTCAAAACTAACAAAATCTTCCAACCTCTTCTGAAATATTTGTAGCTCCAGTGCTGAGTCAGCCTAGCTTAAGCAGCACCATCTGTTAAGTACTGAGTAGAAGTACTTTTTCTGGAACTGCTGACTCTGCATGAAATGAGTGGTCCAGCAACTGCCAGAGAGTCTTAGAAGTTTCAGTTATAAAAACTGTGTATCCAGTAGAAGCCTTTTCTCCTCAGTCTCAACCTGTGCAGACTGGAGGCAAAACTGTTATTATTTACGTCTGATTTATGCTGGCACCCACAAGACTAGAGATTTAGGGCTTGTTAAGTACTGAGGGGTTTTGTTGTGGGTTTGGGTTTTTTTTTCTTATACACAATAAGTGAGAGACAAAAGCAAGCCTCAGCTAAACTAGATTAATACCTCAATATAACTGTGGTTCTGCACAGAAATTTCTATATATATATGTGTGTGTGTATATATATATATAGGCTAACCTGATTAAAAGCTCTGTTGTTCAAACATTTTGGGCTACAATAAAATAAATTATTGCAGCTATCTAATGTGATTAAAGATCTTTACACAGCACCCTGGAGTGTGCAGGGCTGACTGTCAGTGTAGTAAGTTTTATATGAGTGAAAGCAGGGCTATGTTTTGGAACAGCACAAGGAACATCGGAGCACAGTAAAAAGAGATGAATATTAATTCCCTAACACTCAGGTCACAAACTGTGATTTGCAAAGATTGTTTTTCAACTGTCTCTTTAACAAAGAGAATATAGAGCAGAATATTATTTCAATATCTACTTTTAATAGAGACCTCAGCATACAAGGTATATGCTGTATACTCAATCTAGCTATGCAGTGGATAAGTATGTCTTTCTGAGACAATCTGTATAGCATAAAACAGATTCAGCCACTGAATGTGGGAGTAATCCCCTCTGCATACCAGATACCATTCCTGAGTCAAGAAAGAATGAGCATGTGAGACTTGACCAGCTAAAACTAGAAAACTTAGCAACTCTGTTTTCAGTAGAACTTTTTAGCTTCTTTTATTGTGAAAGTTTGAAAATAAAAAGGGGTTGAAACTTCCAAATTCTACACATTTATATTATACAAACTCAAAGTTCTAAAGCCTTAAATAATTTTGACTTGGTTTAGTTTTCTCATCTTACACTAACATAAATTGCAAGAAAATCCAGTGAAGATAATTACTTCATTCTGATGTTAATGGTCAATCTGGCTTTTTGTTTCTGCTCTCATAATATTTAACTAATATTTCATCCCAATATACTTTTGTCTCCACTGAATATGAGATTCTGATTCCCATGGCAATATCACAACAGTACATGGATGTGTACTCTTATGAGATATATAAATAATTTTGTTAAGCCACTTTTAACTTTTTTTTTGCCCTCATAAATCATCCAAAAACCTCTGTTAAAGAGCAAGCTCTCTAAACAAAAATTTCTAGAGGAGCAGTAAATAAATACACTTCTTTATTTAAGAGAAGTGGAATCACAGAATAGAATAGTTAGGGTTGGAAAGGACCTTAACCATCTAGTTCCAACACCCCTCCCATGGGCAGGGACACCTCACACTAAACCATGCCAGCCAAGGCTCTGCCCAACCTGGCCTTGAACACCACCAGGGATGGAGCATTCTTAACTTCCATGGGCAACCCATTCCAGTGCCCCACCACCCCTACAGTTAAGAATTTCTTCCTTATATCCAATCTAAACATCCCTGTTTAAGTTTTAACCTGTTACCCCTTGTCCTATCACTACAGTCCCTAATGAGTAGTCCTGTGTAGTCCTGAACAAATTACAAAATGTTGGAGGACAAAGCTATTATTCATGTTATTTAAACCAGAATTCTTCAGTTGGAAGATTCTTGACCTGCACGATGGTATAGTGCAGAAAATTATCAAGACTTTGTGTTTAAAAATATATTTAGCAACCTTAAAGAAATAGTTGTTCTCCTGTCTGATGCCCTAGAGAGTCTAGATAATAGCAAAATTTGGTTTAGATTTTTTTCTGTAATCTCAGTACCGATAGTGATGCACTCTCCAGATTATGTGGCTGGAAGAGCTTTTGCTCAGTATGATAGCTAACATTCTTTTGAAGCTGCTTAAAGTTTTGGTGGGTTTTTTTATTTCTTTTTTCCCCTCTCTTCTTACAAAGCTTGGGGGATATCCAGAAAAATGAACTGGACAATCTTTGTATGCAGTTCTCATGGCAGATATTCTCCAAAAGACCTTTTGTTCCACATGTCTAACTCTGCTGTAAGCTAATAAACATCAAATTTTCAATGTACTTTTTTTCTGCAAGTAAATAAAGTATCACCTTATTAGTACACAATTTAGCTCTGATTTCCAAGTCATTCATTTAAGATGGGAGTGGTTTTTCGTGTACTAATCACTGTATCTTATGAGCAACTTTACTAGTTCAGCTCATTCATATAGAGCCTCAATGAGAAGGAAGAAGTGTCAGGGATTTTTAAATATTGAGGTTACAATTATTAATGGATAAGAATCACCAGGAATTAATTTTTGACAATGAAGCAGGCCTGAAACATTTGACCATTCATAAATACGTTACAAATCCTGTTGGATATACATCTTCTTCAGGGAAGGTAAAAAAATATAAAAAAGGAGGTTTAAACTTGGAATTAGTCTGAACTATGATTAAAAGGTACCCTTTAAATTATTTTTTTTGATTTTTCCTCAGAAAAGTATACAATGCATTCTCCAACATAGACCAAACAAATGACAAAACATTCAAAGGAACCACAAGCAACAATCTCTAAAATGGTTGCAAAGGGAATTATGTGACAGGGTTTAGTTTTGTTAATTTGTTGAAGTTTCAATATTTGGTTTTTACTATTAATTTTATCTCCTGTAGTTTCCAGTCCCTGTTTCTCAGACCTGGTGTATAATTATTTGCCAGCTACACAGACTATTATTCAAAAGTATGACTAGTTCAAGATAAATAGTACAATTAAGTTGCTTATATTGGAAATCTTTGTTGGAAAATTACTTGACACTGGATGTGCATCTTGCTGCAAAAGAGATAAAGATGTTTGTTATCAGAATACTCACTGTTCTGAAAGTGTCAAAATGTCAGATATACTAAATCTTTTTTAAAAGAGCTCACCCTTAAAGGACATTGATTTAAAAACTTTATTCTACCCAGTACCTTAGAGAATAAAGGTTTAGCTCTTTTTTTTCTCTTTGATAGATTTTCTGTTCATAAAGTTTCTATTCTGAGCAAAATTTTCCAATTTAGCATTTCAAGCACTGTGGAAAATTTACTGGAGCAAACAGAACTATTGGGTTATACAGATTGGTCTAATTACTGGTTAGAATTCTAAATGTTGTGTAAACCTTACCTTGTCAGCCTAAATCTTGCTGCAGATACAGTCTCAATATCACATAATACATTTGTTGTAGAGCAGTGAGTTGAAATCAGATCTTGAAATTTGCATGCTATAATCCTTAAACTATCTATCCTCTCTTGAGAAACTGTTCTGACAGCATTAGTTGCAATCACTGGTTACAGTATGAGAAGAGAAGTCAATGAGTTCAGGCTGTATGCTGTGTTTAGTCCCTTATCTACAAAACAGCAATGGAAAATGCTTACAAAGAACTTGAACCAAGTTTCTAGGCAGCCGATGGTGAGAGAAAAAGGAACCCACGTTAAAAAGTGAAAGATTAATGTGAAATCTAGAAAACACTGGGAAGCTTACAGGAAAAATAATCCTATCTTTGCATGAAAGGATGGAAAGAGATGACTTAGTCAAATAGGACGTGGCATTCCAGTTATAATAATTGTATATAATTATAAAAGACTGGTCAGTCCTAGATTGTATGAACCACATGGTTTTAGCTGCTTTTCCTTTGTAGATTAAAACCAACAGTACTGCCTAATGTTCAATGCCTTTCCACAGGCTTTGTTTCCTAAGATACAGTGTTCTTTTTTTCCCCCATTTTGGATCTGATTTATGTGGAGAAATTGCAATTTTGTCAATGAGACAAAAATGAAAAAAAAAAAGAATGCTGGAACTTTGATCATGGTAGAAAATGTACGTATGAGCCTCCCTCATCTTTTCATGAACAAAGCCAAAGGAATGGAGTGATTTGTGGACTGCTTGACAGAAGTGAATACCATCATTACTAATGAACACAAAAGTCAAAGGTTCTCTTTCTCAAAATAAGTTCTATACAATGAAATACTGCAGATATCATATTTGAAAAATCATAGCACTCAGGTGAAGTTCCCGATGACTGGAAAAAGGGAAATATAAACCCCATTTCAAGAAGGGGAAAATGGATGACCCAGGCAACTACAGACCAGTCAGCCTCCCCTCTGTGCCTGGCAAAATCTTGGAGCAGATTCTCCTGGAAGGCATGCTGAGGCACATGAAAAACAATGAGGTGCTTGGTGACAGCCAGCATGGCTTCACCAAGGGGAAATTCTGCCTGACCAATTTTGTGGGCTTCTATGATAGGGCTACAGAACTGATGGACAGGGGTAGAGCAGTTGATGTCATCTACCCGGACTTGTGCAAAGCGTTCAAGACTGTCCCACATGACATCCTTGTCTCTAAGTTGGAGAGACATCAATTTGATAGGTGCACCACTCAGTGGATAAAGAACTGGTTGGATGGCTGCACACAAAGAGCTGTGGTCAATGGCTCAGTGTCCATCTGGAGACCAGTAACGAGTGGTGGCCCTTAGGGATCAGTGTTGGGACCAGTCTTGTTCAACATCTTTGTCAGTGAAATGGACAGTGGGATTGAATGTGCCCTCAGCAAGTTTGCCAAAGACACCAAGCTGTGTGGTTCAGTTGATATGCTGGAGGGAAGAAATGCCATCCGGAGGGACCTTGACATACTTGTGAGGTGGGCTGATGCCAATCTCAAGGTCCTACACCTGGGTCGGAGTAATCCCACGCACAGCTACAGGCTGGGCAGAGAAGAGATTCAGAGCAGCCCTAAAGAGAAGGACTTGGAGGTGTTGGTCAATGGAAAAATGAACATGAGCTGGCAGTGTGCGACTGCAGCCCAGAAAGCCAACTGTATCCTGGGCTGCATCAAAAGGAGCATCATCAAAAGGTCAAGGGAGGTGATCCTGCCCCTCTATTCTGCTCTCCTGGGACCTCACTTGGAGTACTGTGTGCAGTTCTGGTTTTCTGAACATAAAAGGACATGGAAGTGGTGGAACAAGTCCAAAGGAGAGCCATGAGGATGATCAGGGGACTGGAGCACCTCCTGTATGAAGATAGGATGAGAAAGTTGGGTCTGTTCGTTCTGGAGTAGAGAAGGCTGCGTGGATGCCTCCTAGCAGCTTTCCACTATCTGAAGGGGGGCTTTAGGAATGCTGGGGAGGGAGACATCTTTAGGGACTGTAGTGATAGGACAAGGGGTAACAGGTTCAAACTTAAACAGGGTAAGTTTAGATTGGGGGGTTGGAAGTAGATGGTCTTAAGGTCCTTTCTAACACTAACTTTTCTAGGATTCTATGATTTTATGCTTCTAGGATTCTAGGATTCTATGCTGTGAGCAGAAGAAACAACTAAGCTCAGTTTCCTACTGATTTATATCTGGAGTGACGTCCTGGGTCAGATTCTCTCTGAAACGTGAGGGTCTCACTCTCTAACCTTTCCTTAATACAGTTTACCTTCCTTATCCAAGAATCTGATTTTGAGAGAGAAACAAGGCCTTCAGCTCTTCCATTTAGTATAATTAAGATTGGACAGAGGGTCTAAAAGCTAATAAGGTTGTACCAGCATATACACACACATACACAGAGGCTTATTCAATAAGACTTATTTCCTTAGGAAACAGTTATAGATGAATTCCTTATAAATTGCTTGGACTAGAAATTGAAGAATGTCTTAAATGAATTAAAAAATATCCCTAAGCAATCTTCCCATTATCTCAATTTTTGTCATGAATTAATAACAGGAACATTTTGTGGAACTTTAAAAGTTTTGTCTTAAATATTATGCTTTTCCACAAGCCAGTTAAAGAGGAGATTGAAAGTGGACTGGTGAATAAATTACAGCAGTTCAGGAAGGAATTTCAGACTTCAGTTCCAGCTCTAACATTTCACACAAATTAAATCAGAACTAGTTCTGAATTTTTACTTTTAGAACTGTTCCTCCTTCAATAGGGACAAGTAAGGAGGCTGAAATGAAATGTGTAAATACATTTCAGAATTCTCTTCCAGAAGAGGAGGAAAATACTTTCCTCTTGCAGATGATAGATGTCATCTTACAGATGATAGATGTCCTTGTGAGATAATCAAAACCAATGTGTGTGCATGCAAGTTGCTTTTAAATCATAATTGTTAAACATAAAGCTCAAATCTCACATAAAAATACTGCAATTCCAGCAAAGATTTTAAATGCTATGGATGGAGAATGTCAGAAAAGAATATGGTTCAGAGAAGACATGAGTGCCACTGCTATTAAGTAGAAATCTTGAACAAAATTTTCAGGTGTAAGAGTGCATTGTGATTGACTCATGCTCATCAACACTGAATGATGAGGCTGACAAGAAAATATTATATAGCAGAAAAATATTTTCAATATTTAAAGATAATAGTACAGGGAACTGCTCATTCATAAAAGAAAAACTGAATATAAGGCTTAATACTGCATTAAATTTCCTTGGGTATTTGCAGACCTCCAATTATGCTTCCTAAGAAACAGCGGCAAATCAGCTTTACAACTTGCTGTTCAGAACTGTAGAGCTGTGGGTGATTATTCCTTTCTGTCCTGAAACCATGCTATTACAGAATTTCACATATTACACTTATTTTTTGCTCAGCACAGTAGGATCTCTCCAGTTTAATTCATTAATCAATAACATTGACCAGGCGCAGAAGGTCTAACAAAAACCCTCTTCACCATTGTTTGCAATAGCAGTGACTCCAGTTTTGCAGAGCACTTTGGGAAAACTTTTTTGCATGCAGAGGAATTTCACACGTCGATTTTATTGAACAGCAGTCAGTCCAGTGAGAAACAACACCCAAGTAGGAGCTAGACTGAGATGGGTCATGGGTGGGAATCACCTCCTCTTAACTTTTTTTTCTCAGGTTGTGTACCCTCCTTGCTTTTGGTGTAACTTCTTTAGAGAACATTGGCCTTTTTGTTACAGTTCTTGAATGTCGATTGTGATCTCACTTTCAGTGATGGCTCTAGATGTCTCTTTTTAAAAAGTAATGAAGTCACTATAGAACTGCAAAATATATTATATGAATTTAATTTCTAAGTATTAACACAAATGGGGCTTTCTCAGAGCCCAACCAATTTCCTCAACTCTTGGAAGCCGTTTAACTCAAATGAAAGTCTTTCCTCACTCTTGGATCTCTTTCTGTCTCTTCCTGTATATTTCTACTACATTTTGTGGAAAGAAATATTTCAATTTTCAAATTAAACATGCCATATTATAAAGAAAGTGGCCTAATTTTTTTCTCATTTCAAATATTTTAATATTTATGAGAAATCCAGCCCAATTTTATTTCCATATCCTTTAAAATTAAAAAAGACAGACCTCTGCAGAACATGGAGATGTTTTCAAGGACAGGTATTAACACTAACATGGTCATTGTTTATTTTTTCTGGCCTTTTCTCTTTAAACTCTAAAGTGATGTTAATTTAATAGTAGAGGATATAGTGCAATGCTGCAAAAGATTTTCTGTCCTGTCAGGGCTTATGTACATTTTTGAACCTACTCTTTCCTCTATCTTAAACCCCAGAAATCCCTTTGGTTACAAAAGAAATATTATCTGGATCCTCTGATAGTGCAACACAGGGATTAACCTCTTGCATTATCTATATTTGAAAGTGTTGTAATTGGTATTCAATGAAATCTGTGTTTAGAGTGCTTTCTTCTCTGGGGTGACCTATAACAAGTTTCTGGATTTCCAACCTTTATATGTGTATATATATATATAAACAGAAAATTCAAATATTATTTATTTCTAATTTTCTGCTACTTTTCTGCATTATTAATTCAGATGGCTATGTCTTATTTTCTAAAATGAGAAAATTTGAAGAGCAGTAAACAACTGAACTGAAATCTAAACTAATTTGAAGAGCAATAAGCAAGTCAAATCTTCAGCCCAAACTTAATTCTTTTAATTGATTAGGCCTATTTAAAATTATTTACTTTTCCTGTGAATACTTTCTGACATTTTACTAATTCAAATGCTCCAGAAGAGCTACAGTGACAAAGTGCCTTTGTTTCAGGTCTAAATCCTTCCTTCAGTGAAGTACAAAGAAAATACTTCAATCATATATTCTGTCTTTTAGTAAAATGAGATAAAACCAGATATTTCTCATGCTAACTTTTAAAACTGCTCATCCAAATATACTCCCACTTTACCAACAACCTCAGGATAAGAAAGCTATCAGCATGTTCTGATTCATATATATGAGCATTTCAGTCATGTTTGCTGTTAAAGGAGTTTGCTACCAACATAATTCTTCCAAGGAAGTAAATAATATTCATTGCTGGCACAAGATGCAGGAAAAATGATCAGAAACAAAGATATCTAAACTATTTTGTTAGCAATATATCCAACGGAATGTTTTCTAAGTCTTTTTACATTAACATGACACTTTGCATATTTTTCCATTCACCCAGCTCCTAAACTTAACATTATTTTTCATTTGGGAAGTGTTCTAATTTCAAAATTCAGGTGAAATGAAACAGTAATATCTCTAGAATTATGTATTGACTGAGAAGAAATATGAGCTAAATTTGAAAAGTATTAACAACCTGGAATGGCCTTGCTTGCTTTCCATCCCAAGTCATTTTCCTTATGTGATTTAAGGAAGTTAAATATGTTGTTTGCATATGTAACATCTCCAGTAGAAATAACCAGATGCTAAGCTTTTTCATGCTCTTTCAAAATGTACTACTATATACACTTTCCATGTACGTTGTGATTGAAAGCTCAAAGCCATATCAAGAAAGCAACTGAACATGGTAGTGTCCCTGCCACCTCAGTAAGCGTTACACTCATTTAATAGCTGGAACAACTGAAGTTGTGATATCATAAAATACTCGCATCTCAAAAAATTCCAGTGCGTTTCAGAAGCTCCTGTAAGGATCATGTGAAAGATTTTGTATTTCAGCATGGATTCAAAAGTGAATTCAGGTAACCAAAATTTTTGTGACCCTTTAAAGAATGTTTGGGAAAATGATTTCTAGTTCTGACACAGAGCAAATGAAATTCAGAGGTTAGCATATACATTGTGAATGGAAGTTTTGTTTAATTTGATTCCAGAACAAAACCTGCCTTATGGAATATAAATGCTACATGAGCAATGGATTTCATCTTTTCAGGAAAATTAACCTCTTCCCTCAAGCCAGATGAGCTCTGATTCTACCTCTCTCCCCCATTAAACACCACTCTATGGGGTTTTCCTCACTGTTTTTCTTTGTGAAAACAGGAACTAGAAGAAACTTTTAAAAGCAAGTACAATCAGTTCTCCCCTTCTCTTGTAGTTATTACTTGTTCCCTAGAATATAAGAATTCATTGCAAAAAGCATTTTGAAAGTAGAATTTCATATTCTATAAATTATAAACCACATCAAAGAAAGGATAGTTGCAACTTTGTCATGACACTAAAACACCATTTACACATCTGAAAAGTAAGACTGGAATGTTACAGAAAGCTTATAGTGAGAGTGATAAGCGCAAAATAATTTGGGAAAGTCTTTTGTATGAAATGTAACAGAAGATAGAGACAATTGCAGAGAAACGGTTTGGCCATATTTGCTCTGCTCTAAGGAACAACTGACAGTGATGCTGCTATTAGTATAAGAGCAGAGGGCTGTACTCAGCAGCTCACTGCAGAGGGCTCAGCCAGCTAAGTCAAATGTCATATCCCCAAAGATTTAAGATTCCAAGTCTCATCTTGAAAGACAAAACTTCGTCTGCATTTCTCTGTGAAGAGAAGCTTTGGGTTTCTATCCCTAAGGTCAGTAACTTGAACACCAAGCTGTAGTATGAATTACTCTGAGTCTCCAAACTCATGGACATATTTAGTGGAAAACTTGACAGGAAGAGCCCCATAGGAAAACATTCAGCTGTTGTTCAAGCAAAAGCTGTCCATCCATGACACATAATTTTCCTAAGAGGCTTCTCATTTCAGTTTTCTAGGAAAACAGGGTATAGGTTCACATTGTAGTAAAGGTTAACCCACAAAGAAGTAATATCAATGCAGAAATTACAAGATACGCTCTCTTTTGTGAACAGATGTCTGCATCTAAATCTTTAGTTCTGAATCTAAGGCAAACATTTAACAAGTCAGATCACCAGTTATTTTATAAGTGGCTTCTGCTTATGCATATTTCTGTTATTGTAGTAGTAAATTTTATATCTGGCATAATGCAATTACCTCCAATTTATACCTAGCAAAGTTCCTAACATTTCAATCTTCTCTTCAGCAAGGCTGCTATCTGAAGGTACCTTGTGCCTGGTTTTAAAAGTTTTTCTTTTTAAGCGTTTTCTAATTCTGTCTCCTGTTGGTCTTTAAGCTGCTCAGAGAACTGCTTAGGTTTTTCTTGACTGCCTACTTGAATTTCCAGGAATTACCTGAGAACCATTACACAATGATCATAACACAAAATGGTCATATGGGAATGGAAAGAAAGGGGAGGTGAATATTAAATTTGGAAAAAAAAAAGATATCAAGTGGAAGGTCCAGAGTACCTTAGTAACATAGTTTAAAAGCCCATGTATGATCTAAATATCAGTCCAAATCTGAAGCCAGCTGCTGAGTAGAGTCTAACCACATGCTAGCAAATTCAACCATGTGGACATAATGACTTATGTCATAATCTCTAGTGCAGCTGGGAAAATTAAAATATTCTTGTCCGAAGGAAGTGTCTTTCTACCAAGAAATAAGTACCATTTAGGGGAATTCACCCTTTAGGGCAGGAAGTCTCTTAGATGCAGGTGGAGTTTATGTGCCCTGGAGTTAAGCCAGTTAACCACACAAGAAGCAACACAGATCAGTCATTGGATTCAATATGCCTATGTCTTCATTCTAAGCAGGTTGAAGCATATCACAAGCCTGTTTGCACAGTAGAAGGGATATTACAGTGCTAGCCTCAGTAAGGCCACCTGCTTCTGGCTGTGGCAAAGAGGAGGATGTGCTGCACTGGGCGTCGGACACCATGGCATAAACTCTGCAACATGCTCCTGCATTTCAGCCTGTACCTGGCTCGATTCTCCTTAATCTGTATATTTCCACACAGAATTCAGGACGATTTTGACAAACATGATCAGCACCATGGTATTCTGAAATGTGATTGAAAGGAGACAGAAGTTTCGATGTAGTTTCAGCTACAGTGACTCATTGACTTAGAGGCAGCAATTCTAACAAGAGCAAGTTCTTAAGCAGATGCATATACATTACAGAAACAGTAGACAAAATTATAATTCAGTCATTGATGTGAGCAATGGAAGCACCTATAGGTAAATGTTGAAATGCTGATGCAACTTTTATTAAAAACAGCAAAGCAAACTATGCGGTCAATGGCTCAATGCCCAGCTGGAGACCAGTAATGAGTGGTGGCCCTAAGCAACCGGTGTTGGGACCAGTCTTGTTCAACAACTTTGTTGGTGAAATGGACAGTGGGATTGAGTGTGCCCTCAGCAAGTTTGCCAAAGACACCAAGCTGTGTGGTCAGTTGATACCCTGGAGGGAAGAAATGCCATCCGGAGGGACCTTGACACACTTATGAGGTGGGCTGATGCCAAACTTATGAAGTTTAACTATGCCAAGTGCAAGGTCCTACACCTGGGTCGGAGCAAACCCAGGCACTGCTACAGGTTGGGCAGAGAAGAGATTGAGAGCAGCCCTAAAGAGAAGGACTTAGGGTGTTGGTCAACGGAAAAATGAACATGAGCCGGCAGTGTGCTCTCGCAGCCCAGAACACCAACCACATGCTGGGCTGCATCAAAAGGAGCATCACCAGAAGGTCAAGGGAGGTGATCCTTCCCCTCTACTCTGCTCTCATGAGACCTCACTTTGATTATTGTGTACAGTTCAGGTGTCCTCAACATAAAAAGGACATGGAACTGTTGGAACAAGTCCAGAGGAGGGCCATGAGGATGATCAGGGGACTGGAGTACCTCCCATATGAAGACATGCTGAGAAAGTTGGGTCTGTTAATCCTAGAGTAGAGAAGGCTGCATGGAGACCCCATAGCAGCTTTCCAGTATATGTAGGGGGCCTATAAGGGTGCTGGAGAAGGATTCTTTGTTAGGAACTGTAGCGATAGGACAAGGGGTAACGGGTTCAAACTTAAACAGGGGAAGTTTAGATTGGATATGAGGAAGAAATTTTATACTGTAAGGGTGGTGAGGAATGGGAATGGGTTGCCCAAGGAAGCTGTTAATGCTCCATTGTGGCAGTGCTCAGTGCCGGGTTGGACAGAGCCTTGGGTGGCATGGTTTAGTGTTAGGTGCCCCTGCCTATGGCAGCAGGGTTGGAACTAGGTGATCTTAAGGTCCTTTCCAACCCTAAATATTCTATGATTCAATTTACCAGGTCTTTTACATTTCACTGTGCAGGGTAAGAAGCAACCACATACAGACTGAGTAGCTACCCTATGACATCATTTAGCTGTAGCAAAAAGAAATTTACCCTGCAAAATCTGTATGAGAGCAAGTAAAATAAAATGAGAATGTGACACATCTTTTCAGACATAGAATCAAACACATTCTGAGCTTTCTTTGTGGGCAGTCAGGAAATTCTGCGTAACTGTTACTACAGTTGTTATAGTTTTAAACTCAGCAAATCTACAGAAGAAGTTAACAGGGACAATTAGCAATTATGCCTTAGTTTTCAGCATAGAACCCACTTAAATTTTCTGATATATTCTGAATCTAACAGCTCTTATTTAATGATATATCTGCTATTTAGCAGCAGAAGCCTTTTAATCTATTTGTTTTAATTTAATATACCCCCCAGAATTTCCTCAAAGAAAAGTCAATGTGAATTCTCTTTCCTTACGTAGCATTTCAATGGGGCTTGTGGAATAAGTTGGTCACCTTGCAGGTGAAAACAAACAATGAGAGCAAAATTTCTGTCAGTAGCTCAAAACTAGCCAGCTGGACAGTCTGGGTTGTCAGTAAGTATTTCCTGCTTGAGAAGTGATAGACTTGGCAAGGTATAGGTGAGTGTTTAATGGTGTCTTTTTCACCAGTTTCATTTTCAGACTAAAGGAAGAACTATTTAGGGGCACTCTTTTGTACTGGAAAAGGGGAAAAAAGTCCCGAGGTTTACAAATCAGGCTGTTCTAGATGTATCTGGGGGAAGATCTAGGTGCTCGGGTGGAGGGTGGCACACAGAGCAGCAGACAGTGCACGAAGCAGCCAGATGGCTGCAATGACACTGGTGGTAGGGGTCTAAAGAGACTCTTTGTAGAGGTTCAGGGAGAGCAGAGTGGGCAGCAAGGGTTGGCTGTACTGACCACTGCACTGCAGGGCATGGAGAAAGGGAAAGAAGGAGATACTGTCCTTAGCCATGCACTGGAGGCTCACTGCACAGCTGATACGTTTACATAAAGCTCAGGCCCTGGAAATTAGAAGCTGATGTAAACAGAAATGTGACTTGAAGCCAAGGAGCACCTGGGGACTTCAGTTCTCAGCATTACCAGAGCTTTACTTCCTTCACTGCCTCTATAAGAGGGTCCTCTTGTATTCCACAAAACTAAATCACAGCAAGTCTGCACTGTCATTCCTAGAAACCTTTCTCTGGGTGTTACTTTTGGGAACAGTTTGAAAAATTCTCCAGCATCCACTGTAGGTGTTGGCTGTGTTAATATGTCAATAGCAAAATATTTATTCTAAACTTTTTAAAATGGTTTCTGTTTCTTTCAAATTTCCTTGTATGATAGCTTAGAGATTTAATTGAGCATAGAAAAAGCAGTGGGTAAAGCAACCTACATGTTCTCTTTTCCAAAAAGCTCCTGTTAAGTAACACACACAACTCTCTTGGTAAAGTCTTAAATCTAAATCTGAGCTAATCTAAAAATCTTATCTTCCCAGAAATGTTAGATTTTGTTATCTACATATCGTTCTTTTGCAATATTGTTCCTATTCTGCTTAGAAAAATGAGACAGCAATCAGAACACCTACCAGAAGAAAACATAAATGCTGAAGCTTTCTTCAGCAATATTTTCACTTAGCATATTTAATAATTTCTTAGTTGAAAGAAAATATTCCTCGTGAATTTGATAACTTTTTGAATATGGAGTCATGTTTTGTTCTTATAGAAAGCTCTGCTAATTTTCATTCAGATTTTTTTTCCCTGAACTGGAAATGATGAAGCAGTTACTGGTAGTTTAAGTGGTTTTTGCAACACTGTTCAGTTTGAAACTTTATGGCATTTTTACATAACTCTGCCCATAGCCAGTATTAAGTAGCAATTTTCCATCTGGATAGGGTGACATGTCTTCCAGATGGTACTGGTGTTTACTCTAAGGCTTTCTAAACATCTGTCTTGAAGAGAAATTAAGGTATTCTTTCCACTCTGAACAGAAATTACTTCTGAATTTTCTGTACTATAAAACCATTATTTGCAGATTAGGATCCGGCAAGCCATTCATTACTTCTTTCAGAGAGGTTATGACATAAATCTAGTGGGAAAATAAAGCTTAATTGTAAGGATAAAAAGCTTAAACTTTAAGCCTGCAAAGATTGGCCTGCAAAGAGATGACATGCATGAAAAGTATCAGTTTAGATAATGATTGTTCCTGTGTCATTTCTATTAACCCACAGGCAAATATCTAGTTGTCTGATGGCTCATTTTTGGTTCTGGTCTTCTGGGACACCTGAGGCATTGTACACTGGATGTGAGAGGTGCCTGAAGCAGCAAATGGAGAGGGCTGCTCCCTCTCTTTGCACAGTGAGTCTATGTGGGCTTTGAGTCTGTCTCAGCTGTGCTCCAGACTCGACCTCTGCTCTGCAGCTGATGGCTCCTGATCAGCACAGGGACTGGGAAAGAGGTTTATTGTCTGCATTGGAAGTCAGGTTTCACTATGGCAGTGAGTCAGCGTAGATTGCAGATGGGGCTGGCTTCAACAGGATTTGAAACACCTTAGTTTTGTGTGATTCAGAGCAATCAGAAGAAGACCAAAAAGAGCTTACATTTCATTATATGTATGTATATGAGGAGAGAAAACAGACTTCAGTCTCATTGTGGAAAGGGCTGGCAGTTGAAATAATATTGTTTTCACATCTAAAATACTTTACCATGAAAATCTATAATGACACAAAACTGGAACTCCATTTGCTGTAGTTTGCTGTTCACTTGTGGAGCTGATTAGCATGGATAGAAATTTTGTTCATTGGATGGTTAGTTTTATCTTCTGTATAGGAGTGTTACAGGATTCCTGACAGTTACAAATGGACTGATCGCAGCATACTGAAAAACAGGCCACATTGTTAAACTCATCAGATTAGAAGCAGGAGCATATTTTAGAGAAATTACCAGCGAAACTGCTAAATTCAGCAATCTTGAATAGGGCTCTGGACTTCCACTGCTAGCTCAGTTACTCCCATGCTGCGTGACCATGGTGCAAGGTATTTCCTTCTCCTTGTTCCCACTGCAAGCTCTTTAGGCACTGTTTCCCTCTGGGTGTTTGTGTAGTAGCTAGCATAACAGGCCCCACTAGGCATAACTGCAAGACAGTTAGCTAATAAATAATAATACATCTAGTCCCACTCTCTGCCATTATATGATTGTTTGCTAGCAGCATTTTTAAATGTCAGTGACATTCTTTTAATCATTATTTAGTAAGATATGCATGCATGTCTTTTATACTTCTCTAATAAATCAGTCTCTTTAGCTCCTTCATCCTTTTTATTGTATTTCTGTGAAGAAGGAAGTTAGAGAGGTGCTAATAGTAAAGTGCACTTACATTTTCCATAGTTCTTATAAGTTGTAAAAGTTTTATGTTATTCATAACCAATACATGATTGTACTGATTGTACACTGGTGTGCTAACTTCAGCCAGTGCTACCTTCGGATGCACTGACCCTTGAGTGCATAGTTCACAGATTTGCATACCTGAACATGCAAACAGATTGATAGAAACAAGTTTTATATGAATGCTGTATTCATGTAAACACATATAAGCACATATAAACACATGTAAACACATAAAAACATATGAACACACATAAATGCATAGGGAATGGTTGCCGGCATTTAGGCCTGTGAAAAGGACTGTACATGAAACTACATAAAACACCATGGGCTTGAAAGAGCGGAGGCAGACATTGCTTGTTAAAACCATGCATTCTATCTTTTCTCCAAAGAAAGAACCAAAGAATGCTAGGCACAATTTTATACATTTTTTTAAAATATAAACTGGATAAATTTGGGATTTGACATGAGCAAGGACATTCACCTCACATATATTCATGTCTCATCTTTAATAGTATAAACTTGGCAGTGATCTAGACTTTGAAAGACAATGCTGATAAAGAGGTGAACCTCAAAAGTTTGCATAGCAACCAAAGCTATATATATAATCTCAGTTGTGCAAATCATTTTGCACAGAACTTGACATGTTACCACTAGTCTCTTGAGATTCAAATGTAATAAATATAATACAGCTAAACAGTACTTGAGAAATTTTTCACGAAATTGTTTCCTTTGGACTGGCAACAGTTGCACTGCTTTCGCTACAGGCAAATATTGGATTGAAGTTCTTATACTGGTAGTTTGTTCCTCAAATGAATAAATCCAGTGGAGCTGGTGTTCCTATCTGAGTTAAGGACTAGTTCAAACACTTGGTATCAAGTGTTAATTGCCTGAAACTTTCTGAAACTATGGGAGTACACTCTGCTTCATGACCCAGTTCTTATGTAGAGTAATGAAAAACAAGTTTAGGTCAAACTCTTTGACATGCATAGCACAGATCTTGAGGAACTGTCTGAGTATTTAAGCTTTCTGGATGGATTTTATCACTGTAGTAGGTCAAGCTTTAAAGCAGTGAATGCAGTCCTCAAGGGCTTGATTTTTACAAAAGTAAAATAATATTTTGGAAAAAAAAATATTCTGTATCTGGGCAGGTTGTCTTAAACCCATCTCCAGCAGTGATAATTTACCAATATATTTAAGTTCTGTAAGTTTTTGTAGACTGGCCAGCTAAACATGTCCTTACCTCTGTATATTTGAGACATCTCTTTGATTTTAGTGTGATGTCTCATGCATTTAAGTGCTCTGCAGGATCAGAGCCAAAGTATTCAGTATTTTGCTGAACTGGCCCTTACAAAATAGAGATAGCATGTACTATAAAATAGGTAAATGGCTTTCAGATGCAGACATAATGCATTCTCTTACAGCCTGTAATTACAAAGAGGAAACTATAATTTTGCAAAGTCAATCAGTAAGTCAAAAATACTGATAATATTTTTTATTATTCCCTTGAACACAGAAACCATATCTCCACACAGTATGAATTACTGAGCTCTGACAGAAAAATATTGTAAAAGACTCTGAGACAAGAATCAATAAATGAGCTCTTCCATTGCATGACAAACGTGTAGAAATAGCACGTTATGAATGGACTACAGAACTGAAGTGTCAGGTATAATCTTTCTTATGTAGTCACTAATTGGGATGATCATGAAGTATTCATGTGTTAGTCAATAAAATAAGTCTAGATAAGGTCAAACACCTTAGGTGTTATCATCTCTTCAGCTTTAATTGCTGTTACAACATGAGTTTATGAACAGCATGAAACATCCTGCAGTGCTGTGGTTTTTTGACTTTCAGCCTGGGAGCAGCACTGATAACACCAATGTTTTTAGCTGCTGCTTAGTAATGTTTACTCTGACCAAGGACTTTCTGAGCCTCATGCTCTGCCAGGGAAGAGGGGAAGCCAGGAGGAAGCAGA
>JAOEHX010006602.1:9512-39319 GCA_025448015.1 Bolborhynchus lineola | reverse complement strand
ACAGGGTGCCCAGAGAAGCTGTGGCTGCCCCATCCCTGGCAGTGCTCAAGGCCAAGTTGGATGGGGCTTGGAGCAACATGCTCGAGTGGAAGGTGTCCCTGCCTGTGGCAGGGGTTGGAATTGAATGAGCTTTAAAGTTCCTTCCAACCCGAACCAGTCTGTGAGTCTATGATACGCGCAGACTCGGTGAAAGACTGTGTGAATTCACTGCCTGGGGTGAAAACAAAAGCCAGGTCACAGCTAGAGTCACTGCAGGTTTTTTGTCCCTGTTGAGACCAGTTTCTGCTCTTGCTTCTTGATTCTGACCCTGTGGGGTCAGAAGGGTGACTGCAAACATAACATTGTGTAGTGCTCCAAAATGTACACAAGGTAAGCATGTTTCATGTGCCCTGGCAGTGTAGTGCAGGCAGGAGGGCACTGAGGTCTGGCTTGCACAGTGTGTGTCTTGGTGGGTCACTGATGTTTATTTCCTTTCAGTGTGACTAGAGGAGAGGAGGTGGTAGTTGCTGTGATCATGCTTCCCATGCACCATGATTAGTTTCTCTTGAAGATCTGCATAAGTCCCAAATACTCTTTGGTGGCTTAGACCAAACTGAATCAGTTGATGAAAAGCCTTCAAAACCAGACATGAGTTGCAGAGCTCAGGAGTTGAACAATGCAACGATGCAAGTCAACTCTGGACTTGAAGAACTTCCATTAAATAGAAGTCTTCAAGCTTAGTGGTCGAAGTATTGTACTGTGGTGCTTTTGTCAGGGCTTTTCAAAGCCATGAAGAAAATGCAGGCCAGAAGCTCAAGAACACGAGGGAATGTGGGCAGCCCGTGTATCCCAATAGTTTGCCCTGTACGTGAAGTTCTGCTCATTAGGTCTTGAAGCTGCACTGAGAGCACAAGCCCTTGCCTTATGCAATTTTCCCCTTGTTCTGTATTTAGGCTAGAGACAAGGAGATTTTCAGGGTCTTTAAGTTCAGAAACCAGCAAACTGAAATAATGCTAGACTTGATTTTATAATGCCTAAAAGAGACATCTTAAATGTTACAGAAACATAAGGAGACAGTGGGAGCTGTTTGACTGCTTAGCACTTTCTGTATAACCCCTGCTAAGGTTAGCACAATTCAGGGAAAAAAACCAAAAGTATCCAGCCAGGCCATAGCTCTTAAACCTTTTCCCTTTCAAATGTCTCACTTGCCGTATTCCAGTATACATAGAGGAGCTATACAGCTCTTCAGGAAGCACTGTGCTCATTGATGTATTAACACCTGAAAAGATAGCTGGCTTTTTATGTTTACCCTTCCACTGTGAGTGCAGCTGAGTGCATTCTGCTCATACCCACATGGTGTGGCTGCTCCCTCATTGCCCTTCCCAGAGGTAGATGCTACCATAGGTATTTAGCAGTTAGTATGCTTAAGGGGAGAGCCATGACTTGTGGTTCCAGCTCCTAGGAATGTGTGAGTATGTGTGCATATATATACATGTTGGGTGTTTGGATTTATCTTCTTTTTTCCATGTTTGGAACTGTTGGGTAAAGTGCCAAGTCATCCACTTTGCACCCGGCTCCACACAGTAACTGCTCTATCATCCAGCCCTGGCTCCAGGGGCTGGATTGCTGGATATGTATTTCTCAGTTTCATGAGGGTGTGTGTATGGGATGAGCACAAGAGAAATGGAATATGTGGAATTACCTCCCATCAGTGAAGGACTTGAATACTGGGTCCCTTTCCTGGGAAGTGCTATAACTGCTAGCTGCTGAGTGAAAGATGTGCTCCTTTGCTGACCAGAGGGAAGGGCTGCAGTTGTATTTAAAGAGCCTGTCTGTGATAGGTACTCTCCAAGAACCATCCCTGACCTTTCCAAGGAGGAGTGCCTTCTGATCCTGGTCAGATGTTGGCGGGAGCTATGCTTAGGCTGGGCCATCTGTGAGTATACCCCAGGGAGCCTGCTGCTTGGTGAACTTCACCATCCAGCAGCAGGATGTTGAGTTCATAAAAGCATGTTTAGGGCTCTGCAGAGCTGACTAGAGGCTTTCTGGTTGCAGAGATTTCAGAGTCACAGGTTGGTTAGGATTGGAAGGAACCTCTGGAGATCATTCAGTCCAGCCCCCTTGCCAAGGCAGGGCCACCTACAGCAGGTTACACAGGCACACATCCAGGTCGGCCTTGAATGTCTCCAGAGAGGAAGACTCCATGACTCCCTTGGCAGCCTGTAGATTTAAGTGCCTCGGTCCTGTGGACGTTCTGGCTGTAGGATCCTGCTGGGAAGCGGACAACATCATCCAACAGGAGCTGCTTCTCTGGACCCCCAGTCAGAGAGCTGCATCTCCCCTATCCTTGCAGACACCCATCAGCCTGTTGCACACTCAGGTGTGCCCTTGCACCGCGGCAGGGCCAGGTTTCCGTGCCCCCCCGGGGCAGCAGGACCTGTCTGTACCGCGGGCACGCTGTCAGTGCGGGTTGGAAGGGTTTAAAAAAGCAGCCGCCTAATCCGCTCCTGACCCTCCTTAAAAGCCTCCCCTGCACACCGCGCGTTGCTAAGGCCTGCAGAGATCCTGGAGACGGCGCCCAGCAAATAGCTGAGCCGCTCTCTGGAAAGCCAATATTGCAGCCCGGATTGCAGTGCTCCGGCACGCCGGGGCTTCCTGCAAGGAGCAATTCAGCGTCTTCCTTCTGATGAAGCGATGGCGACGGTTCCTTCGGCCGTGAGAAGATGTGGAAGCCCACGGATGTGCTGATAAGCATCCCTCTGAGATAAGGGGGTGGGGAGGGGGCGTTTTGGCACATGTGCTGTGTGGGACCGGCAATGGCTGAGTCGGACCATTTAGACTTCTGCTTTTGAGAGCTGTAAACCAGCTTTTGTTCACAGCCCTCTGCCCCGTGCGTGCCCCTGCTGGGGGCTGTACTGCACTCACTCAAGAAGCTTCCTGCTTCTTCTTTTTCCCTTTTTTCTCTCCCTTTATTTTCCGGGGGCTGAAGCCATGGCAAAGGTCCCCGACCGAAGCAGGCACAAATGGAGCGCGCTTCACACTTTCCTCCGCTGCAACATGAACCCAGAGACCCAGCGGGTAGTGGTCTTTGTCATCCTGCTCTTCCTCATCATCGTCAACGTGGTGCTGATGTTTCTTTTGGCATTTCACTGAAGGAGGACCGCCGGTAGTTGTGTGGTGCATGGGGGTTTCCAGGACTGGGAGACAAATCAGCAGGTCAGCTTCTTGTTGTCTGCCTCTGGTCTGCTTGTCTGCTGTTATGGTAACTGTGTGTCTCAGAGTCTCCCTCCTTTGTTTTTTGATCATCACCTCCTTCCCCGCCCTGCTCCCCTCACTCTCTTCCTGTCATCACCTGTGCCTTGCAGTTTGGAACACCGTTAAACCAGAGAAAGGCAAAGAGGTAATGGAGCCAATCTGCTTAATCAGAACCGCTCTCCATGGCACTGAATCCTAACCATGACAATACTGTGCCTATACGGAGCACTTATCAACCCTGGAGAAGCTCAAAGTGCTGCAGTTTTGTTTGCAGGGGGACACTCATCCTATAATGAGCCTTTACAAAAGGACCTGCTACGTGTAAACACCTTCTGTCAGAAGCTGAACCCTATAAAGCCTCTGTTGCTCTGCCGTTGTCAGCACTGCACTGTGTTGTGGGCGTGAGTAATGCCCAATTAGCCAAAATGATTGATCAATAGTGCATCAGGAATTCAGGCTGAATAAGCACTGCAGTGGTGTGGAAGGAGTGTTTTGTTGGCTTTTAGCCTGTTTTCTTTATCATAAGTCAGTGCTTATCTGCTACGTGTATTAAAATGGCTGGCAGAACCACAACATAGTACACTAATGCAGGCCACATGTTTCTCACTGGCTAGTAGTAGCCATGCACAGCAAGGAAGCAACTCAAGCAGCACTCTTGTAGACCTGATAGGAGGGAAGAGCAGCAGAGCGGCATGTTCACTCCAGGCCTGCTCACCCTGATGGTGTTTGATTGTCTACGTGTCACAGCTCTTCTAGACTTGGACTTTGGCACCTTGATGGAATAACACTCTATGGCGTTGAAGAATACCAATTCCTGGAGGAAGACAGACTGGAAAGAAAGCTACAGTGCACTGTTCTTAATGACACTGCTTGTGTTTGTGCAGGAGACTGTGCAAAAGATCCAAGCCCATAAAATCAGCAGGATCCTTCATTTCGTGTGTTAGGTAATATGCAGTTTAAGTACAGCTTTCATGAGGGCAGTGCGTTTACTGGCACTAATGGCTGAAGTCACTGCAGTCCTTTCAGACCTGAATATTTATGGCTTTTGAAATCAGATGAGGTGTTGAAGAAGGCTGGATGGTGATGTTGTCTCTGTCATCATGAGTGATGTACTCTGTACTAGTGGTTTATGTGACTGTGTGTAAGACATTGCGTCCCAGAAAACCATGTCACTTTAGCACACAAAGCAATGAAATTGGTGCTTAATGAGCTCCTATCTGCTATGTCTGAGGTAAGAAAGATCCTTTGTCCTGAGAGAGGGGAGTTTCTTGCAGTGCTGGGGTGTGTAGCAGGCCCCAGCTCTCTGAACTTCTCTAGGCATCTCTTACATAGACGAACAGTTCTGAACTATTAAAAATCTCAAATTAGGCCAATTTAACCCTATTAACCTGACATTGTGATAAACAGCCACTGGGCCCATCCAGCAGATATTGTTTCCTGAAGTTGCCATTTCAAAAAGAAAACCCCAAACCTCAGCACACAACACTGGTTTTTCAAACAGATCTGCTTTATCTCCCTTCTAAACTGTACCTGTGGTCTTAGTTACAGCTGGAATTAGAACTTTATGGCATAAGGTGGCAAAAAGATCGTTGGAAAGGACACGTGAAAGAAGTGAAAGCACACCCCAACCTTCAAATGAGAGATGAGGGACCCAAGTATGGCTTTGGGGTCATAGCTGTCAGTGTCAGAAAGCTTTTGGCAGCTGCTGGTGAGGGTAAATCATGCACCGGGTCTGAGCAGGCTTTGAAAGTGCTTGAACATTCAGAAGCTCTCACTCCTCATCTGGTGGCCGAGTGTTTTGCTCTGGCCAGCAGTGGGAGCAGCAATGGGCCTCGGCATCAGTCACGGCAGCCCCTGCAGTGTGTGTGAACTGTGTGTTACTGCTGTCTTGCCTGTTCTGTATCTTGGATAGTGTAAGACACATCTTGTCACTGAATTCTCCTCTCAGTCTGATGTTAGATGAGAATTGCAGTTATCCACAGGGCCTGCTCATAGACACCTAGCTCTGGAGAGTGGCTGGTAGGTCAGCTCCATTCATAATCCAAATACTTGGCTCAACACATAGAAGCCACGTGGGGCAGCTGGTAAGCTGAGCACAAACGTCTGCCAGCCAAGACTGATCCTACATTCACAGGGTGGCTCATGCTCTTCTTTAGCTCAGTGTCATGTCACTGAAATGCTCCTTGGGTGTTCCTTGTCACTGAACTGGAGCCTGTAGCTTCCTCTTACAGTGCTGAGGAAGGTGCTTCAGGGAAGCTTTCCAGGAACTTATTTAATATCCTGCAAAACTGATTAGGCTGCTGGAGCTGGTCTTGTGATGATGAAGCAATTCACCCTCTGCTAGCTGCTGCTTGCTCACTTTGGGGATATCCTTTTGCCAAGACTCTGCTGGGATTGTAAGGGAGTAAATATCAAATTTAGGGATGCCTCCTGAAGCAGGCACAGCCTTGCTGTGAGCAGCCAAGTGCTCCCACAATGCTGCAACTCTTTCTTTCCCTTTTCCCACTTTTGCCACATCTATGCCATACCTGCTATGGGGTCCTTATTCCAAAAAGCTCCCTTGCTCTGCCCAGCTTACAGCATCTGTGTCTGGGAGGCAGAGCAGTTTGCTTGGATGCATCAAAGCTTGTGTAGGAGCAGCTGTTGCACGTAATGGGAGGTAGAAGAGTGTTCTGAGAACACCTGTGCTCCAAAATGCTCACCACTGATTGTAGAGGGGAAATGCATGTCTCTGGAATAACGTGAGTTTGGACAGTTAATGCCTCTGAGGTAGAGCTGTCACATTGCTTCCTGCAGGGCAGCTCTCCTCTCCCGGGAACACTGTAGTTGTTGAGACAAAGGACCTGAGACTTCCCCAGCAGAAAACCTGCCTTCTGCTAGAGAAATAAAGCAAAGGACTGCTTTCTCTGAGGCCTATGGGGAGTCCAGGACAGCGAGAGATAACCTGGGAGAGAAGTATGTCACAGAAAAGTATAATGCAACCCCTGGTGATACTGTCTTCCCCTTCCCTTTATGGGGTAATTTGTATTACACCTGCATAGTGCAGTTTCACCTGATTATTGGTACCAGATGGGAATCAAAAAAGTAGAGTTGTTCTTGTATTTAACAATTCTGATAAGACAAATGTCAAGATTACAAAGCAAGTCATTGGAGGGGTATGTGTTATAACAGCATCTGCCGCAGGTGTCAATGTGGGTTGCTAAGAGCCTGAAAACACTTCTAATATTTAACGTTAGGGGAAATTTGAATTTCTCTTTGCACCGCCTGTCTAGGTGTTTGATACTTCAGGATCAGTCAGGTATCTGTGTTGAGTTTTGTTATAGGGAACCCAGTGTTTTTCTCCTTCCTCTACTTCACATACAGCTGTATACATGTGGTTGACATGTAAGTGTTAATCAGTATATTAGCTGTAACTTTTCCAAGCCTGCCTCAGATCTTGCCTGAAGAAGCTGAGATGGCCCAGGAAAAAATAAAACTGGTGAAGGATCCCTGAATCCTGTGCAGGAGCTGGATATGGTGAAAGAAAGATGGTGGGGAAGAAGGCTTTGACACTTCTGTCAACAAAGTTGGCTGTTTTTCTGTACTCTTAGTGCTCTTATTTGACGTGAGAGGGGTGCTCTGCAGGAAGGCTGTGATTGCCTTCTGGGCAGTTCTCTGAACATCGGGCTGTGCCATGGCATTTGAGCTGTAGCCCCAGGGTTGGGGAGCAGCATGGCCAGGGAGGGGGTACTCCAGCTGTGTAGCAAAGCAGCGTGCAGGGATGGGCAAGGTACTGCTTCCCTGAGCCCGGCAGGGGGTAGTTTGTATTGCCCCTGCATGGGGCAAGTGCACCAGAGCTTTGCTCTGCCACTGCTTTGCTTCGGGCCTCACAAGTACAAAGAGCAGGAGTGAGGCCAAGGCATGATTTCCAAAGGGAGAACTGGGCTTTAGATTGTATCTTTTCTTAATTTGTTCTCTCAGGCTAAATTCGTTTCTGTGGTGATATGTGGGATCTGCTGTCTTTGTGATTTATTCGTGGAATCTAAGGCATGAGCTGGCCTGATAAGAAACACAGTAAGCATTTAGAGTGATACCATCAACAATTACTTTTAATTAATGCTTCCAGTGTTTTGATTTAAAGAAAGAAAAACCGACAAGAGAAGTCCCATTCCGCAGGTTAAAGACAGATTTAAAGAGGGGCAGTACTTGTTATTTATGCCACGTTGCTGAGCTTGTTAACGACAGTGTGGTGGAAACTGGAATAAAATTATGTCATCTTTGAATCTTTGCATTTGTTCTTTGGTTTGGGTTGCTCCGGGCCTGACTGTGATTGTGACATACAGTGTACCCGCTATGTCCGTGTTCAGCAGTGGTGGAAATGGGACTTGAAGCAGTAGCATAGACCATGATGGCTTTCTCTACCTTGTTGCATGAGTGCAAGCCTTCTGCATTTGTAATTGGTAAGTGTGATAGTCAGATATGGTGATCCTAACAGAAAAATGTTTCCCCCGGTACTAAGAGGACCTTGTTGAACCTTTCAGCAGTGGAGTTGAGTGTGAAGGACCATGGAAAGGGAAGTGAGGGAGGTTGCTCTCCCTTGCCAGCTGATCTGGCCCCTCTGGAACAAGGGCCTTATGCAGGGCTCTGGTCCCATGCATTCCTCTGCATCACTGATGTCCCATGCCTTCCCCTTCTCACAGAGCATGGGGCATCCACACTTAAAAATCTTGTGCTTGTTTGATCTTGCATCCAAGAATTAGTACCTTGTCTTCTACTAAGCTGTGCTGGTTTGTAGTGACGGCTGTGCAGGGGTAGTACATGAATGTTATTTACAGGCCTGGTGTCTATAGCCTTTGTGGTAAGGTGGCTCAGAACAGCAGAGTAGAGCTGGGTTTGATGGTTTGGGATTGTTTTGAATCATGATCTTGTCTGGTCTTGGCATGTTGAGTGCCTGCAGAGTTGTGGCAAGCTGTATGGAAATACGAACACTGTATGTAGACATCACTTGTGAATCAAAGAGCTACACTGGAATCTCTCAGCAGCAGCCTGAGACAGCTTTCCTCACCTCACCAAATAAAATAGTTCCAGCAGGAGATTAAGAGAAGACAGGATGCTAAGGAGTCATGACTTAGTGGTTTTAGTATCCCAATTCACACCTGTGGCACCCAGTCAGGACTTGTTATACTAAGCACTACCTATTTATGTACTGAGAAGATTTGCACTAGGTACCAAGAGAGGAGATCTGCAGTATCCCATCACTGACTGATTTACTACAATGTGCTCTGCATCAAGATGCTTTTGCATGACTACTTTGTCATACTGAAAATCCCATGGCCACTATGTGAGGGTTGTGCAGGGAGTCATGGACACTAAACTGGGAACCTGTGTGGAACAGGAGATATGTTGATCTTTTCCTATTTGAACTAAATAAGCCATGTGTTGCAGGAGGAACAGCGGGTGCCTCAGTCTCCCGTAGTTAGAGGGCCTTTTTGCATCATGGTCATGGAAATGTGGTCCTGGTTGGAGGTTTTAGCTTTGTTTAGGCCATTAAAGTCTCTTCATGCAGATTGTGTGAGCTTGAGAAAATGAATAAAATTAGGATGTTCAATATCATAATAGTAGAGAGTCTCCCAGGAACCTGCTGCTTCTTGAATCAATCTTCATTACCTAGCACGGTCCATTTGAAATAGGCAAAGGTTAGTGGTTTTGTCTGGTTTGGAGGTTTTGGAGTTTCTGAGTGTACTTAGCTTGAAGAACCTTCTGTAGGGACTACAAAAGAAATGACTCATTGTTATGTTTACAGATACTAACCAAAACCAAAGGCTGTCAGCCTCCTTTGTCTGACAGGGAGACATTATCAGGCTGTTGTGTTCTTATTCTCTCTCTCTGATACTCAGATTTTCCTCTGCCCCATTTCCTAAGGTAAGTACAGATAGCAGTTCTTAGTTCAGTGGAGAAGGGATCTAAATGAATGTGTGTGCGCTGGGAGAGAGATCACTGGGGGGGGACAGTAATCATACGGTTTGGGTCACCACAAACCTGCAGGGTTTCTCTCACAGGAGCAAGGGAAGAAAGGAAACAGATACTGAACTGTGCATGGTCCTTTTGAGGCAGGGAGAGCATCCTTGAGAGCCAGGTCATGGAAATTGCTAACCAATCTCTGCAGGCCCTGCATGTCTGCCAGCACCTACTGCTGTTGTGCAGACCTTGGTGCAGTGCTATTAATCTAAGGAAGATGTTGTCACAGGAGTTAGAGGCAATAAAAATCATTTCAGGATGTTTTTTGCTGCGTGTTCCATTACAATTAAATCCCACACACTCGAAAACGAAAGCCATGCGCTGGGATTCTGGTTTACTGCCTGCTGCGAGCCCAAAGCATAGCTGACCTTTAATGAATCAGAGCAGTTTGCTAGCAAGGCAGTTTGCATCTGCTTTAAAATGTTTTCTTTAACCTTATTTGTAAAACAAATGTAGACGAATTTGCCTTCAAGCTCTGTAAGTGATTCTGTAACTTGCTCTGTCTTTTGGGGGAAGGGAATCGCAACAGTCATCAGTGGGCAGAGAGCTCTGGCACAACTGCATGGCTCCCTTTCCTTCTCTTCTGCAAAGAGGGCCATAATGCAGCATTTGTCCTCAAATCTGTGCTTGATGAGCTGCAGCTGAACTCAGGGTTCTGTCCAGTATATTCCTCACTTGTCCAAAGAAACGATGGTGAAAGAGGAAGCAGAACAGGATGTAGAGAGGGAAGATCTTAAAATTAAGTCATGGGAGAGGGAGTGGAGTCAGGAGCTGTCCTGCAGAGTGAAAAGGATGGGAAATGTACTAAGGTAATGTGCACATAGGGAGGGTGATGCTGCAGGTAGCAGCAAGCATGGGGCGAGTTTGTAGTATTAGTGACATAAAAATGTGCTGATACAACATTCAGTAAAACTTTCTAATGAAAACAGTTTTGATTTGGGTGCCTGAGCAAAGGTAGTGTAAAAAAGATGCAACTGCAGTCGCTCCTAAATGTGAGAACAACCACCCAGAAACATCCTGGGCTATTTCCATTCCCAGGCTGCATCATTAAAATCAGGGCATCAGAAACGGTAAACTTGTGAGGTGCAGAGGGGATTCACTCAGTCTGACATGGTTTTCATCTACAGCCAAACTGGCACCAGAACTAGAAACTTGTCTAGATGTGAGCCCCAGGTCAAAGTCTTGTTCAGACCTGAGAGTTCAACCCCAGGCCTCACTCCCTCCCAGTCTTTGAAACCAAAGAAAATAGGAGACGAGTGTGTGGCCAATTTCCAGGTGATCTCCCAGCTATCAGCAGCCCATGAACCCTGCTCCAAGCCCCCAAGTAACAGTGTACACACAACTCCAGCTGCTGCAGTCAGGGCTGCAGCCATGGGATATAGGGATATGCTGTGCTAGGAGAGGGGGCTCAGGGCTCCCCAAAGCACCACAAAACAGCTGGAAAGAGTGGGTAAAAGAGTGATTCTCAGGGATCTGGGATGCTTGGGGGTAATAGGAGTGCAGCACTTGAATCATACCTGAACATGGAGTGACAGGTGCCACACAATTGGGAGAGGTATGAGGAGCAGGTTAGCCAGAAGTTCAAGGTAATTAAACCACTTTTAACCCTTAGAGTATTTCAAACTCCTTAAGCCACTTTAAGGCTTTAGATGGGTTTAAAATGCTTAAAACACTTAAAGGCCTTAGATGAGTTTAAGCTGTTTAAGCTGATTTAGAGCTTTCAAATGACTTAAGTTCTCTGGCTTTGAGTGCTTAAGGAGGTTTTGAGGTCATAGAACCATAGAAGAGTTTGGGTGGGAAGGGACCTTCAGAGCTCCTTTAGTCCAACCCCCTGCAATGAGCAGGGACATCTTCAGCCAGACCAGGTTGCCCAGAACCACATTCAGCCCGGCCTTGGATGTCTGCAGGGGGATGGTGCATCCACCACCTCTCTGGGCAACCTGTGCCAGTGCTTTACAACCTTCATTGTAAAGAGTTTCTTCCTCACATCCAGCCTGACTCTCCTCTCTTTTAGTTTAAAACTGTCACCCCTTGTCCTGTCACAACAGGCCCTGCTAAAAAGGATCTCCCAATCTTTCTTGTAGGCCCATTTTAAGAGTGAAAAGGTCATAATAAGGTGTCCCCAGAGTCTTTTCTTCTACAGGCTGAACAATCCCAACCCTCTCAGTCGAGCTCTTAATTGTAAAGACCTTTCTGAACATTTGGAGGGAGGATGTGGCACATACTCCTGTAGCCTGTGCTCAGGGACTCTTTCTCCTTGAAATGAGGCGATGAAATCCTTCAGGCGATGTCTGAACACCCAGGGTTCCCTGTGTATACTTTCATGCTGCCATTTGGGCAAAAGAAGGAAAAGGCTGGGAGTTGGGCATCCATGAGGTAGGGATGGATGGCTCTTCCAGGTGTGTGGAGTGTTGCATGGGTGGGATGAATTGCATGAGATCTGAAGTCGTGTGGCAGTGCTGCTCTTACCTCTGCTTGATGAGCCCTAGCCAGGAGGATGGCAGCTCTATCCCAGAGGACATCCTAACGGCATTGTAATTACTGTGGCAGAAGTTGCTCATTTTCCACCTGAAAGAGTGTTGCTGTGCCTCAAGGAACATACCTGTCCCTGTCAGGTGACATTTTCAGGGCTCATCACTTTCAAGAAGTATTTGTGGGCAATATGAATAGTCAACATTTCTTCTGTGCTTTTACTATGCTGAAGTCCTGACACCACCTCTGTAGGGCCAGCCAGTACCACCTTTATCTGTGACATGGGGTAGCTGCTCAGGCATAGATGCAAGTATGGCCTAGCTATTTGCCTTGTGTGCTTTCCCAGGTTTAAGATCCTTGATGAGCTGTACCCAGATGTGATGAGTTTAAATGGCCTTGAAGGACATTGCTTAATCTCTTTATAAACCATCTGTATGTTTGGCTCTGTGGTATCCTGTGGCACAGCTTAATTATGCAGCTTGGAGGAAAAGTACTGGGCTTGTACTTAACTTATTCCATGGTGATTTCATGGGGTACCTGTTGGCCTTGCATTACAATGAGCATTTTGTAAGCCTTCATTTCATGGCAACCCTCCATTCACCTTTCTCTGTTGCAGCTCCAAAGTCTGTTTAGCTTACAGTGACTTAGAAACTTTCCACTTCTGACTTATGCTGCTGTTTGTGCCTTACCTGGTTCTCTTAACTCTTTCTGAGTCTTTCCTAACATTCAGACTTTCTGACCCTGATGGAGCAGGCCCGTGTTTTCTTGCATCTGACTGCAGAGACACTGCTGAGGAGCAGCACGTTTAGTCAGTCATTTGTCTCAGATGTTGCTAGTGTTACATTTGTCAGCTTCCCATTTGATTTGCCATTTTGTCACCGTGTCACTCAGCATTGTAGCTTGTTTAGGAGTGAAAGTATATTTCACTTATACCAGAGCATAAATGTTTGACAGACATAGATTTAAGTAAGTATCCTCTGGAAACTTGTGTGAAAGGTTAAAATGGAAGCTAGTTTCCAGCTTTACTTACTGTAAGCACTGCCAGCAGCTGCAACGTTTAACTGTACGACATGATGCGAAGACAATTGTGTGCAGGGTGCTAACAGGTTTGGGAGGAGCTTTATTCCTGTTTTGTCTTTATGCCAAAGCTTAGGATGGTGGTTCCCAAAATTAGCGGACTCCCTTGATATATGGGTCATGGGAGAGTGCTGTTTGGGGTGCTGAGGGTACTGACAGGATCTAGATGAGCAGTTGTCCTCAGCTACAGGTAACCATCCCTATTCTTCCGTTAATAACTTTCCTGGCCTATCTCAGCCCAAAGTGAAATGGTCTAAAGTGATTTCACTTAATTTGTTTTGCATTGGAATCATCAGCTCTTAGGTAAGGGACTGAGAACCTCTTGTATCCCCCTGGAGTTTGAAAACTGGACTCAGATGGACATGCACCTGGCATATGTTCTCACACTGTGCTCTTCACGTGCAGGTTGAAATGGAGCAATGCTCTGCCTCCTCTGCTTGCTACAAGGCTTGCTTCTCTCCCCTTGTAGTGCTTGATAAAGGGAGTTTTCAGAGCTGCTTCTTGCCTGCTGCGGGGAGACCCTCCTCCTCTTCCCATCTGTTTAAACCACTTCTGAGGGCAAATCAGGACTGAGAGATCAGTAAAAGGGAATAATGTAATTAATGCCAGTCAGAATGGTTCTGTGGAAAATAGTTCTTACCAAATAAATCTGATGACAGATTTTGAATGTTTGGTAAATGGAGACAGCTGTACCAGACATCACATGAGGAGTTTGACTACAGGCACTGATTAAAGCAGCAGCACTATAGAATTATCAGCGTAGCATACTTAACTGGATTAAGATCTCGGTTGACTGACATCTCAGATTTGTTAAGGAGAATCATGGTCAAATTAGAATATTTGAATGGGGATCTGCATTGTTTGGTACATGCCTGAGAGTCCTTTGCTGTCCTTAATTGTTGTTCTAAAATCTGTGCTGAAAACACATACAGCTGACATGGGAGGCAAGAGGACAGTGAATATTGAAGGCATGGCTCGACTGCATGGTGTGCAGGTCTGTGCCAGTGAAACAATATACGCAACCCACTGCCCATGTGGGGACACGTGGCTGGTGTAAGGCTGTAGCAAGGAGAGCTTGCATTATGAAGCATGTAGACAGAGGATCCATGAAGTGTTTGCTGTGGCTGAGTTGTGTCAGTGGTTCTGGCACCCTGCAGCCAGGCAGCAAGTCTAGTCTAGCATTGTCTAGCAAGGCTAGCCCAAATTCCTCCTGGCAGTGGAGGGAGCCAGGGCCCCCTTGGTTATTTCATCATGCTAAGATGAACCCTTCCCTGGGGTGCCTGCCTCTCTCCACAAAGGGGAGATGCTCCAGGAAGACAGTCAAGATAAGTCATTCAGACTAAATGCCTGCTGTTCAGATGACAGAAGCTCTGAGATAAATTTCATCTCTCTTATCCATCATCAAACAGTGAAGCAACATGTTTTGAGAGGAAGCTAGGGCAAGCTGTCAGGACAATTTGAAACCTATCCCGTGGGTTCAGTTCAAGGGAGAGGGTAGCTGGCTTCTACCCACATTCAGGAAAGTAAGTGTGTAAATGCAGCACTACTTTGGAGCAAGAGTCAAGCAAAACTTTTCTTTACCTCCTCTGCTGCACTTTGCATGAGTGAAGGCAGAAGAGGAGTTCTGGAGGCAAAGTAAGTAGTGAAGGAGCTGGGAGCGGGAGGCTTTGCCTCTGGGGTCAGGACTGCTGCAGGGTGTAAATGTTTGATGTGCTGACCCAGTTCAGCTTCAGTCTGTAATGCACAAGTTGAGAGGGGCTGAGCAATGAATGCAGGCTTCCCAGCAACCGCTGTAGTTTACCAGGAAAGGCTTGGGTTCAGGTTTCTGTTTTAGGGTCACAGAGCTGAAAAGTAAATTCCACTGTATTGGCACCTTCTCCCTGAACTGCCCTGTTCCCAGTATCTTCTGATGCTCCTGGGCTCGTAGTTTAGCTCTGTACAATCCAGCGTACTTGGTATTATCAAGAGAAAGCTATCCAAATATTATTCAAATAGAACCCAGTAGCTCAAAGATAAATATTTCCTAAAGGCATCTTCATCTCTCCTTCTGTAAGCTGTCCAGATCTTTTATCTCTGTTAATACTGCCGGGAGCTCCTGTGTCAGAACAAGATCGGGACATACAAGGTAATTATGTTAAGGTGTCCAGCCTGAGAGAAACAGGGACTGAGTAGCTAGAATACAAACAAGCTCATAAACAAGGGCCTTGGCATGCCAGGTCTGCTTGCCCATGTGGAATGGACTTAATTTGGGGCAACTATGTGCAAATGCTGTGGTTGTGCTTGTTCTTTGCCTGTGCATAGACATTGCTTGGAGGAACGATGCTGCAATCCTCCCTCTTCTTCCTTCCTGTGACATGTTTAGTAACCTGCACAAGCTCTGCTGTACCAGCACTTTCCCTTGGCACCCGCTGTGTTTGGAGGTGAGCAGTGAGGCTGTAGCTGCATGGGCAGGTGCAGCTGCACAGGAATGCCAATGCACAATGCCGTATTAGAGCTGCGGTCATAGACTCACAGAATGGTTTGGTTTGGGAGGGACCTTAAAGCTCATCCAGTTCCAACCCCTGCCATGGGCAGAGGCAGCTGCAGCTTCCAAGGGCACCCTGTGCCAGGTCCTCACCTCGCTCACAGGGAAGAATTTCTGCCTAATGTCTGATCTCAGTCTCCCCTCGGGCAGGTTAAAGCCGTTCCCTTGTCCTGTCCCTACAGGCCCTTGTCCAAAGCCCCTCTCCAGATTTCTTGTCACCCCTTTAGGCACTGGAGCTGCTCTAAGGTCTGCCCTTCAGGAGCCTTCTCTTCCCCAGGCTGAACCAGCCCAGCTCTCAGCCTGTCTCAGGGCATCTCTGTGGCATCTTCTGGACTCACTTGAGCATCCCCCTTTGTGTTGGGGGTCCCAGAGCAGTCAATTTCCAGTTTCAAAGCGTTGGTGTTAATACTGCATTTGGGTTGCAAACAGTGCTGTCTACAAACTTAACTGTTGAATTAAACAAATAGAAATAGCCAATTTTTGTTCGTTTTCACTGGTGCAGCAGCTGGGCAGCTGTAGGGTATCTGAGTCTGCATTCTCTGTCTTTTAATGTTTGTCTTCTATGTACCATTTTGGGGCTTTTCAAGAACATGTACTGAGTTGTCCTAGATATTACAAAGCCAGCACATAAATGTTGTTTCATATGGAAATTAGCAGTTGTTTTTCAAACCTTGTTATAATTACAAAGATCAAAACCTGTGGTAAGATGAGTCTTTGGAGCTGAGGAGCCGCCATGCTTGGGAAGTGGTGAGCATTCCCTTCAATACACACTTCTTTGGCAGATAAGCAGCTCTCACATATAGAGCTGGTTGCTTGTGCCATGCTTCAACACATCTGCAGAAACTCTTCTTGTCTGCAGGTGTGTTTTATCCTTCCTGGGGTAGGGAGTGGGAGTCCCAACTTACGTGCTCCTCAGAGAGGATGCTGCAGCTCACTGAGCCTCTCCTGGAGCAGCAGTGCTTGCTGTGGGCACCATGGTCCTGGCTCAGAGCTGCCCTTTAGTGCTTGCGCTGGGAAGGGGACTGTTTCCCTGGGTGTGTTTGATGTTTCTGTATCTGCCGGGGAATTGGACCGCATACAACTGAGAAAGAATAGTGTAAGGTGCAGGTTGGTGTAGATTGAGGGCAGGTAGGAGAATGAGCCCTGAGCGTGGTGAGTGTTAAACACCTCTCAGGGCTGGTGTCTGCCCCATGGCCCACCCCAGCATAGGAGCGCAGACTGAAGCAGTGCACGAGGGATCAGGCAGTGCCTGTAGCCTGCAGGAGGCATTTCAGGTGCTCCTGTTCTAATTGAATTGAGACAATCCAAACCGTATAATGAGTATTTTTGAAACCCTTATTTCTTGCTTTATTCCATTTTGATAATTCCTCCCTACAAACATGGTGTTTGGTTAATCAAATGCTGGCCTGTATTTCAGGTGTATTTTTGGTTGCCCCTTCGCCCAAGAGCTGTCTGTGGTAGTAGCTTGTCTGCTTGCCTGTGGCCATGTGGCCAGGCTGATGATCAGTCAGTTGTGACTTTCTGTACTGGGCAAATCCTGTTTACAGTGTGGTTGTTGCTGAATAGAGAAAATGTAAGGTATTAATATTAGTGGATGGCTTAAAATACCAGCTGAGGATTCACTTATCAGCCTCACGGCTTTCAGTGACTCTGAGATGAGCCATGTGGCTCTGTCCCCTTGTGGGCTGGGTCTGTCAGCCTTTACATGCTGTTAATGCTAGGTCAGACTTATCTCTTTGTTTTCTCATCAAGATACTGAGATCTGACACCTTGGTACTGTAAGGTATTAATGCCTTCACATCATCAGTGCTCTGTGTGTGTGATCATCAGAGTGCTACAGAGGGAGTCCATTTAAGTCCCTCTCTGGTCGCAGTTGTGGTGTGTGTGCCAGCTACCACATCATACTCAGAGCACTGTTTCAGAGTGGCGTATTTAAGCAGACAAAAAAGGTATTTTTATCTCAGAGGATGTTCTTTATGTGCTGGTCACAGTTTGTAGGTTGCAAAAGTCTGCTGAATGCCACTCTTCCCAAAGATCTATTAGATGTTGCTCATTACCTGAGCAACATTGGAGCCCCTGCCCAGAGGGATGTGTAACTTCAGCGTAGTATGGCAGCGCCTATGTCATGACCTGGTGGTAGGGCTTGCCCATCTTACGGCACACGGGGTCAGCCTGCTGCTGTACCTAGACCAGTGAGACAGCATGTAAGACCCTTGGAGTATTTTCTTGTCATGCCACTGGCTGGCTGTATGACAGCAGTATGTCCCTTGCATTCCTTGCTCGCTGGGCCTCTGCACAGTGACTGCTTACCTCTGTGAAGAGCAGGAACCTGCAGTAAGGGTGGCCCCAGGCCTTGTGGTGGGGCAACAAGGGCAGGAACAAAAGGCAGTGTGGGAAGCACCAACAAACTGTCTGTGTAGATAAGTGAGAGCCTCTTGTCCTCTCCCTCCCCATCATCCTGTTGTTATTGTCAGAATGCAAGCAGTGCATTAAGCTGTTTCTGGTTCAGTGAAGGGCCATTTGCTATCCAAAGGCAGACTGTATTTGAGTTTTCTTTCAAATGCCTCGTTAACTCTCTCCTGATTTACTGTGTGCACGATTATCCTGACGTTCCTTTACAACATGCATCTTTCTTCTTAGGGGAGAGGCAAAAACAGTGACCCGGAGCAGCAGATAAATAACTGTGTGACCGAGCAGGCTAAGGTGCCCAGCACAGATGACACATGCATTATATGGCTGTGGCGATGCTGCTGCAATGTGGCTCGATAAACCGTGGAGAGTGGGCTTTGTACAGGTTTTCACCTTCTCCCTTGTGCCTCAGAGGCTGCTCTGTCTGTAGTCCTCCCAGAATTTATCACTGCACCATTTTCCTGGAGAAAAACAGGGCTTTGCTGTGACTCCAGAATGGCTGAGTCCTTTTTAGCAGGATGCCAGTGTGCACACTGCTTTCTTGGGGAAATGGTGGTGTTCTCAGTCGTGCTCAGACCCCAAGATGTCTGTGTGTGTATTCTGTAGTTGATGACATTCAAAGAGGACTCTTTTATGATAAGCATGTGGCCATCAGGCAGTCACTCCTGTTGTAGGGGCCCACAGGACCAGCTTACAAATGCAGCAGTAGAGCGGGTCCCAAGTGTTCCTTACTACACCATGGCTAAGGTGTGAATGGTTGAGAAAGGCATCAGGCACACAGGCACGATCATCCCTGTGTTCGAGAGCCCTCTCCCAGCCTCAAGCAATGTGAGGTTTTGTTTTGGTTTTGTAATTGATGGGGGTTCTTTCTTTCCTAGAGTAGGCCCCTATGTGACATACCATAAATAACCATTGTCCCTCAGTATAATTAAACTCTCCAGGAGACTCATTTTAAGAAGCTTAAGTGCTAAGTTAAACCACCTTAAAGACTTAAGGCTGTATCCATCCTAGACTAGTTCTGTAGTCTCAGAACACTTTCTGCTCAAAAGTGTGTTTCTGAGCATTGACGCTCCAGGTTTCATGCCAAGGCTTTCCAGACCGGCAGCACAAGAGCATCCCTCACCCACAGTGTACCACAGAGCCTCGTTTGCTGGCTGAGGCAGGGTCACCAGTAAGAAATTCCAGAGCATCAAACTCATGTTCGTTATGGCAGTAAATGTACTGTGTCCAAGTGATTCTGAATTAATGCTACTGAGAGCAAGACCAGTTGAAGAAACTGCCAGGCTAACACCAGCTCCAGTTCACGTTGGTCATGATGGGGTAACCAGTTATCAGCACTTGTTTGGCTCAGCGGCAGAGCTGCAGCCACGCTGTTGGACTGTGTGTTTTCCTGGGGGGAGCTGACAGTCTGACTTGTTCTGCCCACAGCTCATCAGCGATGGCAGCGTGGTGTATGCAGAAGCACTCTGGGACCATGTCACGATGGATGACCAAGAGCTGGGATTCAAGGCTGGTGATGTCATTGAAGTAATGGATGCTACCAACAAGGAGTGGTGGTGGGGGAGGATTCTGGACAGCGAAGGCTGGTTTCCAGCCAGCTTTGTACGGGTAAGAGCTTCATGTTTCTTTATGTCTTTCCGTTAGCACCAAGTGTTTGTTCTTGTTCTCCAGGTTTAGTGTTTCTGTAGTGACTCCTCAGCACTGCTAGATGTAGTTGGTTCAACATGTCTTGTTACTGCTCCTCTACACGTGGCTATGGTATGCTGCGCCCTCCCTCCTGAGCTGCCACCAGTGTGGACACATCCCTCTTTACATGGGTAAATCAGGGGGTTCATTTCCGGCTTCTTGAGCATCTGTGCATGGAGCATTGCAGCCTGAGCTCCTGCTTACCCATATGTGTATTGGCTAGCTTGTGCCCAAGCACATAGCATTCCCTACAGGATCAGGCAACAGATACTCTCCTAGACGAATTCCAGGTGCAGGTGGCAGAGATCTTCATTTTAGTGCCCCTTCAGAAAGTATGGATGACCATGGCATCAAATTCAGCTTCCTCCATCTAGTGCTGGGTCCAGTGCAATGCCATGCCCCGAAGTACGTAGCCGTCTGACTTGCACATGAACCTTCCCTTAGCTGTGGGGTTTTACACACATCAGGCTCCTGGGCTGTATTCCAGGCATTGAAAAATGGAGGAGAAACCCACAGAAAATGCCTTGGCTGTCAGGTGGGACAACTGATGGGGGGCGATAGGATATGGCTTGTGGGCCAAGGCTTTCCCTCAGAGCCAGCTACAGATGATCACATAGAAATAGCTGCATAGAAAAAGCCAGACAGTCCCAGCTCTATACTGCAGAGCTTGGATTAGTACCCACAGCATTCTGAAAGACATCTGAATTCTCTGTGCAAGCCGGGGGTAAAACTGCTGTGCACTCTTTTCCTGCTACAAAGAGGGAGGGTTTTCTCCCTTCTTTGGACTGGGACTGTTTTCAGTGCTTTCACCACTTCAGGACAGGCTCCTCAGTACTGCAAAGGCACCTAATCAGGTGCCTAAGGGTAGAGACTGTCAGCCCTTTAGCTCTTTATCTGGGTCACTTCAGATCACAAGTGACCCCGAACCAGGTGGAGGATGAAAGGAGGTGATTTGAGGTGAGCTGGTGACTATAGCAAAAGTCCTTGGAGAAGTGGGGCAGACAGTGCTATAAAAGTTTGGAAATGCTTTCTTACAGATTGCAGGGGGCAGGCTCAGCTGGGTAACCACTGCAGACGGTGGATGTTTGTACAAGTAAGGTTGCCAGGGCCAAATGCTCAGCACTGGTGGGGACAGAGCTGCTCTTTTCACAGTGAAAACACAGGCCTCTTTTCCCATTACTGATTGTGCTGGCAAAAACCCGTGATGATACTTCAGGGAAAAGCAGACTACCACAAACCATTAGTGATACACAGGAACACAAGCATCTGAGTGAAAACTTCCTGCTAGTTATCCCTGCGTCCCCAGCTTTCCTGCTGGGAAGCTTGCTGTGTTTGAGGACCCAACTGCATTTGTGGGTCTCTTGCTCCATGCAAGTTTCAGGCCAAGGTCTGAGTTTAAGATCGGCCAATGCTCTGCTCACAGTGAAGGAAAACCAGGATTGCACATCTTGAGGGCTTCACCTGCTGTAAATAGTGAGTAAACGTCACCTATGCCTATGTTGACAAGGGATGGGTGTGCACTACTTTCTGTATGTAGGTACATCTGTAAGTGGTAAGTAACCCTGCCTAGGAGAAATTGCATTAGAAATGTAAGGCAGTTCTGTGTCATTATACTACAAATATCAATAGTTGTGCATGTTCCTACTTCAGTGTTTTCATTTCTCTGTGCTGGGATTGATCATCTGAGTTGTGTACAAAAATATCCCCATGGGCACTCTGAGAGCTACGGTACTGCGACATAAAAGAAAGCTCCTAAGTGAAATGCACCAGTAATTGCCGGCTATTAACTAAGGTACTTTGCTGCTGTGGGTAACACAGACCGTAGGACAGTGGGTCTTTCAAATGCTCTTTTGCTCTGCTCATGTTATGCTGCCATCTGATGGACACTGAACCAGTTCCACACACAGCCCTGGCATGTAGTGCCATTCCCCATGTTGATGCCCGCTGGCATCTGTATCTGCTTTTTAGGAACAGGAAATTCCCTTACAATAATCTCGGGGCAGTAGATACTGAGAGGCCAGCTGGTGTTTCTGGTAAACCTGTATTAAAAAGCAGCTGTTTGCTGAATTCCCCCCTCCTTCCCTAAGCACCCTTTCCTAAGTACCTAGCAGATTTCACTTGACACACCATTTTTGTCCTGATTTTTGGATGTATTCTTGGAGGACTCCATATTATTCCTGTGACTTCTGTCCCCAAGAGATGCCTGTTTAAAAGCACTCATAACACACCAGTGTGAGAGGCTGTCATGCAGCTTGAAAGTACCTTCTCAAAACTGACTCTCTGGCCTTAGCTTCCCCAAGGGTAAAATGTGTTTACAGGTAGTGGGCACCTAGCAGCCCTCTTCACCCCTCATCCTAGCTTGGTCTGTGTCTGCCATTCAGCCAACTGTCCCAAACTTCTTCTTGGAGGAGTTGTATTTAGCAATGCAAACAGTGAATGTGTTGTGTGTCCACCCAGCTGCGAGTCAACCAGGATGAACCCATGGAAGATTATCCCCTGAAGGTAGAGGGTGGCAAAGAAGACGACTCTGGCAGTGGCGCCCGCCGCTTTGGGATGGGGCAGACCACCAAAGACCAGATGAGGACCAATGTCATCAATGAGATTATAAGCACAGAGAGAGACTACATCAAGCATCTGAAGGACATTTGTGAGGTAACAGAATAAAGGGGGAAGTAAATGTAAGAATTCATTTGAAGGATGGCAGAGTTATGTCCTATTAATGCCCAGAGTGATCCGAAGCAGGTAACTCTTCTGAGACTGTATTTCCATCAAATCCTGCTTTGTGAAGTGGTGCTGCATGCTCAGAAAACAGAAGCCAATTCATTACTGCAGTTGCACAAATGCCTGTGTATTTGGAGCACTCACTTGGGCTCTGATTAAGTGGAATTAATTGAATTTCCTAAGCCAGAGTAAATGTCTAGCACTGCTGTCCTCCTTAATACATGTTCTGAGGTAATATAAGCAGCAATTCTAGCCTTCAGGCAAGTCATGCCCAGATCAAAACAAGCGGGGATGTTCAGCCCATTAGATCTTTCACTTGCAAATATGCTGAATATTGCAACTCCTCTTCTAAAAGAGATATGTTGTCATGTGCTTGGGGTGCATGAAGGTAACTGATATGAGTTTTGCAGGAACACAGTTCTTCATTCAAGTGACACAAACCTGTAGAGCCTTTCAGGAGAGCCAGCTGGGGTCAAGCAGCACACACTTACTGAGCAAGCCCTTCCTCCTGCGGTGCCCCCCATGTCCTTTGTGCACTCCTCCTCCCTTGAGTGAGCAGCCAGGCATTTTCTAACACAAGCATCCCAACCAGGTCTGCAACTGCATTTAATTGATCTAAAACTATCGGTAGAGCAGTGCTGGGGTCAGAGCACCCCATAGCCTGCAGGCAGAAAAGGTGGATTTAACAGCAGAGACAGCAGCTCCGGGACTCAGCTTTGAGTGTGGCTTACAGTATTGTTAAAGGCAGTGATGTGACTGTGGCTTGGTTTCTATTTTCTACCGTGATTTGGGTGATAGTGGAGGAAATCATAGCTAAAACATGGGTACACCTATGCAGGAAGTGGGTGCAGGGATCTGGTGTACTCCTTGGGTTTCTGTTGATAACCACAGAGCAGATGCTCAGGAAGCTTTCCAATGTGGTTTCCTCCTAGGGTTACATTAAGCAGTGCCGCAAAAGAGCCGACATGTTTACAGAAGAACAGCTGAAGACAATCTTTGGGAATATCGAGGACATCTACAGGTGCCAGAAGAAGTTTGTTAAAGCACTGGAGAAGAAATTCAACAAAGACCACCCACACTTGAGTGAGGTTGGCTCGTGCTTCTTGGAATATGTAAGTAAACCTGACTTCGTGGGAAGAGGGGAAGCTGAGCATGGGTTAAGCCAAAGTATTTAGAAACTGACCTGAGAACTGATGCTCTATTTAAAAAACCCCACCCTAATTGAATGCCACCACCCTGTCCCCTATAACCCCTGCAGTGCAACATCCTCTAGCTCTTGTGGCTGTGGAAAGAACATTTTCTGAGCACTGTGCTCCCTGCCAGACGTTAGGCACAAATGTAGGAAGATTCCACAGTATGGAGCTGGACCTCAGTTTACAGCTCTGGCATTTTCAGATCATTACAAACACAGAGCTAAGCACAGCCCAGAAGACATCGAACTGTCTTGGCTGCGCAGATGAGCAGCACATGCTGTAACTTGGAATGTTCCCTGCCCATCCCCAACTTTAGGTCTCTGGGCTTCTCTGGGCCAAACAGCCCCATGTGATACAGGATCTGCCAGCACCCTGAAGAACAGGGACAGTAAATCCCTTTGTTTCCCTTGCAGCAAACAGAGTTCCAGATATACTCTGAATACTGCAACAACCACCCCAATGCCTGCATGGAGCTGTCCCGCCTCACCAAAGTCAACAAGTACGTTTACTTCTTCGAAGCCTGCCGCCTGCTGCAGAAGATGATTGACATCTCTCTGGATGGGTTCCTGCTGACTCCCGTGCAGAAGATCTGCAAATACCCACTGCAACTGGCGGAGCTGCTCAAGTACACCAACCCCCAGCACAGGTAGGGTGCCAGCAGATTTCTTGTTGGCTTCTTTTAGCTTATTGGAAGGCTGTTAGAAGGTCTCCCTGGACTTTCTCTTCTCCAGGCTGAACAACCCCAGCTCTCTCAGCCTGTCCTCAGAGCAGAGGTGCTCCAGCACCTCTTAGCAGAAAGCCCTTGAATGCAGTACACATTATGTACAACAGATATTATGAACTGTGCTGCTGTACAGAAAGCTCCTTCCCGTGGCTCTGAACTGAGCTGAAATAGCTGGTGGGAGCGGGTGGTGTATGGGTGAGGGTAGATCAGCTTCTGTCCCACCCTTCCAGATAAACCACCCGCTCCTGCTTGAAATAAAGCCAGTTATTGCTGACCTGCCTTACCTGTGCGTGACACAATTGGTCCCTGTATGGAACAGGGGCAGTATGAATATATTGTATTATGTTGTGGAAAGTCATGAGGCTTGGAACTTTGTTCCAGGAACTTCTTATACACGTCTCTGGCTGAATTTGATTGATTACCCCCTTCCCTTCGACAGCTTGGGCCTGGATTTGTTACAAGACCATCATCTGTGCCTCAGAACCAGTCTGCATCTGCCCACAGGAACACGTATCTCCAACTTCCAGTGTAGAACAGCTGGGATAGGACTGCAAGCGGGACTCATGTTTTCTGCTCTTCAACCTTAGCCTGTGCTAACGTGCCCTCCTTTGGCGTACAGGCACAATAAACACGTGTGATTTTATCATGTCTGACAAACACCTCTGCCTTACCCTAGGGATTTTAAAGATGTTGAAGCTGCCTTAAATGCCATGAAGAACGTTGCTCGGCTCATCAATGAGAGAAAGCGGCGGCTGGAGAACATTGACAAGATTGCTCAGTGGCAGAGTTCCATAGAGGACTGGGAGGTACGAGATTTCCTTCCCCCATGAATTCAGTGTTCACTGTTTGCGGGGTTTGGATTTGTATTCATTTAAATAGATGTCATATTCTCGTACAACTGCAGCCAACTGAACAGGTCCAGCACGTAACCCAGCCAGACCAGCTGCTCCCTGGGAATTTTGCTTCCCCATTTCCCTTGCAGAATAACTGTAGGTTAATGAAATCCTGTGATTTTCCTCTTGCCCCCCATTTTATCTTGAACGATTTCAAACTCTCAAGACAAGTAGAATTGCTCCTTAATGCTTAATTAGGCGCACTATTTCTGCAGAGAGACAAGCTCTGATAGAGTGACAAAGGAATCCATGAGTCCCTGGAGACTCATTGAAAAAAGTTGTTAAATTGGAAGAAACCAACCTGCTGATTTCCTCAGCCCTAGGCTCAGGAAAACCGGGCTTCCTCCCCAGGGATGGCAGGTTAAGTCCTCAGCTCCCTCCTTATGTGCCTCCTCTAACAGCGGGGATGCATCAGCTGCCCTGAGGCTCCCTGGAAAAGGGTATTTTTTCATGTAACACACTACTGTTCTCAGCCAATTCAGTTCCTGTTCCCTGGGTCCACAGTGTCCCCTGATGTGACAAGGACTGTCCTCCAGCACAGAGCCTCCTTCTCCTCCCCAGAAGAGTTGTGTCGGTAGGAATTGGGTCAACAGCCACATGGGTTCTCTGTGACACCGAGGACTGACTTCTCCCGTGTTCAGGTGGCTGAGACCAACGTGTTCTTTGTGCTGTTCTCAGGGTGAAGATGTCCTCGTCAGGAGCTCAGAACTCATCTATTCTGGAGAGTTAACCAAACTCTCCCACCCGCAAGCCAAGAGCCAACAGAGAATGTTCTTCCTCTTTGATCACCAGCTGGTCTGCTGCAAGAAGGTAAGCCCACCAGCCAGGCCCAAATGCTGTCTATCTATTACAGTGCTAAAGAACTTAACTGAGACTCGCTCCCTACCCTTTTGTTTCCTTAATATTCACTGGCATCACACGTGCTTCTGGCACAAAGTGCATTCACTGCAGTCTCTGCACGGCTTTGGTGCGTTCTGTGCACCTGACCACAGCAGTAAGCTACAGGAACTCCTGGCCTGTTTCTTAGAGCAGGAGAGGAAGCATTGCACTGCTTGTAGGGTTAATGGGTGGGTTTGTTTTATCCAACTCAATTATGGGCAATGCCACCAATTGTCTTTATTTCTGTCACCCTATTCATTGGAAAAATAAAGAAATAATAAAAAATGAAAGGCATCTCCCATTGGAATTTCAGAACTGAGCATCTCTATTGGTTGTTCTGCATGCTCCAGAGCATACAGGTTCCTCCAGGTAATTTAGGTACGAGACTGTCACTGCTTCACCACTGCTGGTAGATTTACTTTCCATTGCCAACACATAACCCAGAAGTTTAACTCTCTCTTTCTTCTCTCTTCTTTTACCTTCTCCTGAAATCTCTTCTAATCTCTTTCCTCTTCTCTTAAAATATCTATTCTCTTAAAATCTCTTGAAATCTCTTCAAATCTTTTCTGCTCTCTTCATCTCTTCAACTCTCTTAAAATATCTTCAAATAGCTTAAAATCTCTCTTCAAATCTCTTTACTTCAAACCTCTCCAAATATCTTAAAAACCTCTTCAAATCTTTAAGAGATCTCTCTTAAAGTCTCTGAAGAGAATCGCTCTCAGATTTTTAAGAGATTTTAAAATACCTCATTTTGCTTCTTTTTTCTCTCCTCTCCCCTTCTCTTCAAAGCTTCTTTTCAGATCTCTTAAATTCTTTTCTCTTAAAATCTCTGCTCTGCTCTTTTCTCCTCTCCTCTTTTACCTGTAGGATTCAAATACTATTTCCTGCCATGGGTTTAATGAGGATTGGGATCATGCGTAATAATGGAAGCTTACTTACCTCTCCTTCGGAGCTCTGCAGGGCAGCTGGTAGCCCGCAACAGAAGATGCCAGCCTATCCTGACCATTAGAAGAACTGGTGAGATTCCCCTCACTACCTGCGGCGCCAGCAGCAGCTCAGCACTCTGCAACTCCACACATTCAATTCCATTTTATTCCTTCAATTTTATTTGCTGTTTTAAATAATCTGTAATTAATTTACAATTTTATTTAATGATCATTTTATTCTGACAGGACTGCCAGGAAGATTAAATACTGCATTATATCAAAGAAAATGTTTAATGAAGGGACAGAACAGTAAGCAGTAACATCTGTATTAGTGACTGATCTCTCTTACAGGACCTCCTGCGCCGGGACATCTTGTATTACAAGAGTCGGATCAACATGGATGACATGGAAATACTGGATGTAGAAGATGGGAAGGACAAGGACTTCAATATCAGCGTGAAAAATGCATTTAAGTTGCACTGCCGTGACACTGAGGAAGTCCACTTGTTCTGTGCGAAGAAGCCAGAGCAGAAACAGCGCTGGCTGAAGGCATTTGAGAATGAAAGGAGACAGGTTCAGCTCGACCAGGAGACGGGTATGGCAAAACACTGCTGTGACACACTATGGGCTTTTGTTCCTTTGAGTTTTCCTTCTTTCTTTAACCCCCAGTGTCGTGGTTTGACTGCTACAGCTACAGCTGAACCCAGGACACCCAGCCAGCACACAGGAGTGAAAGGGGGGGAAGCCAGTCCATGCTCCCGTCCAGCTCCAGGCTGCTGAACTGCACATTCAGACTCAATCTCTGCAATTGAAACAAAAGAAAAACGCAAACCCCCATGAGCAGACAGTGCAGTAAGGCCTCAGGGAGGGGGATGTGTCTTTAATGAGTTCAGGGCTGACAAAATGGTCAGAACATCACTCAGCTTCCATTATTTTACAGTACAGTTTAAGTGCCCGGCTTTACTGTATCTATACAGAACTTGTTCAGTCAAAGGTTCTCACTGTTTTGTCCAAATCCTGCTTAATTCACACTTGAGTGATCTAATGAGATCTGAACCACAATTGCTCTGGACTGGCTTCTTCACCCAGCAAAACACAGGGGTAAGTGCAGGCATTAACCCTTGCATGAAAGGGAGGAAAAGGTGTGCAGTACAGACTGGGGGAGCAGTGTGTGCCCCTTTCCAGCTTTAGGAGGAATTTTAGTTTGTGACCTCCCAGCCCAGGTGTTTTCCTCCCCCCGTACTCCCCTGACTTACATGCCAGTGTCTTCCCATGAGATACAGAATGAGGAGCTGCTGCTGCTGACAACCTCTCTTTTATCTTCAAGGTTTCTCAATCACAGAGGTGCAGAAAAAGCAAGCCATGCTGAATGCCAGCAAGCAGCACCATACTGGGAAGCCTAAGGGTGAGTCACACCTGAACACAGACATGCTGCTAGAGCCAGGGGCAGAACCTGGTTCTGTAACCTGGATTTACAGCCTCCTTATTTATTTGACTGAACTCCAAAATAAGTAAGTCGAAAGTCAGATTTGGCTGCAAACCAGATCAGTCTGGAAGGAGGCCAGACCTCTCTAACAGAGCAAAGCCCGCAGGGCAAAGCAGTAGAAGAGACTCCACAGGCCAGCCCTGTGCACAGGCTAGGTAGACTCTGATCATTACAACTCAGAAACACCTCTCAGTTATGCTTCACATTTCTGGGGCTTCCATAGCATCAAAAAAAGCAGTGCTGAAACCAAAGATAATGAATGTCAAGACAAACCAACTTAGTCCCCAACAGTAGCTCTGACTGAGAATGGGGAAGGGGGCTGTGCTCAACTAACACACTTCACATCTCCTCCCACAGCTGTGACCAGGCCATACTATGACTTCCTGATGCGTCAGAAGCATCCTACCCTGCCTACTATGGTCCCTCAGCAGCAAGTCTTCATGCTGGCAGAGCCCAAGCGCAAGCCCTCGAACTTCTGGCAGAACATCAGCAGGCTGACACCCTTCAGGAAATGAGGGCAGCCCGTGTTTGTGCCTGAACCCCTTCTGAGAAAGCACTTTATCCATCAGTCCTGGGAGGTGGAGCCCAGCTCCTTTCAATCCTTTGTTTACAGAGGATGGCCCACGTGCTCCTGCCTTCCCTATTTACACTGCAGACCGACTGCCGCGCTGGCTCCGAGGTGAGACACTTGCACACACGTGTGCGTTGGTGCCAGTCCCATCGAGCCAGCCCTGCACAGCGCCCAAGGGGCACACTTCCAGGAAGAGCTCACATCTGTGTGTCAGCTGTAGCTGGAGTCACTCCCTCCTGCGGTGAACGCTACTGCTGCCTGGCAGCTGCCAGAGGGGACGGCTGCCCGTACACCGGCCGCCTCCGTGTCTGCTGACATGCTCAGTCACTGACATGATACATTGCCCATGGAGGGATAAACCCTTCTCTCTGCCCACCCCACTCCTGATGTTTCTCTGAGACACAATCCTCCTCCCGCGCACGTCTAACTAATTCAGTTAGCCTTTGGGCACTCAGACAACAGTGAGTACTGCACTGTGACCTTCTCCTTTCCTTTAGATCACCAGTGGTGAACTGTATCCCACGTTAAACTGTGCCAATCAACCTGCAGCATGAGTAAAGTCCAACACTCTCTTTAGTGGGTTTGAATTCCATAAGTTAGAGAAAAATGTGCCTAATTAATACCATACTCAATTCCTTAGATTCTCATCTCTCTCCATCGTTTTGCCATATTTCCTGGCCAATGAAAATGCCCATTGTTTGTAATGTCTTTATTTATGGTAAAAACCCAGAAATGTGTATTTTGTAAGTCTGTAATTGTTCTGTCACTTGTTGTTAACTTGATGCCTGTTTCGTCTGTTCTGTTGTTTCTAAGAAAGGTCAATATTTGCAAACCCAGCTCCCTGAAGTCAGAGTCTACGGTGCAACTCTGAATGATGATTGGTATGCAAACTCCCAGAGACCCTCAGTTCAAGGGGTATTACTACAGGTTTTTGACACCTTTAAACAATGAAGAGCCACTTTAAAAGGGCCAGGCCTACATTTGGCATTAAAAGCCTCTAAGAACCCAAGTTTTA
>JAOEHX010006593.1:0-16431 GCA_025448015.1 Bolborhynchus lineola | reverse complement strand
CATTGGTGTTATCAGCACTGTTCCCAGGCCGAAAGTCAAAAACACAGTACTGCACCAGCTACTGAGAAGGAGAAAAAAATGACTGCTACTGCTGAACCCATCACATTCTCCTATACCAGTGCTAGCAGTGTGTTTTATTACACACAATCCATCACTATGTAGTATTATAATCTACGGAGAAGTTGGCTAATTTTTAGCTATCCCATGTCAGACGAAAAGTATCTGGATGTAAGTCTTTGATTAGTGTTTTCATTAATGAACAATGCTAGACATGTTGTTGAATGGGTTATTCTGAAACCATAAGCTTCCACCAAGAACTTTCTCTTGGTATAACTTGAAGAACCATGGTGCTGTCCCTTTAAGACCAGGGGAGCATGTAATCTCCTGGTCCTGTTATGATATTAAGAAAAGGGTTCCAGGTCTGCCTACTGATAAAAGTGTCAGACAAACCAGAGTGCCAAATATCTTTTAAGAGCTGCTGGGATAGTCTCATGCTCAGGGGCTGTTATTCTGGGGTTATCACTAATAAAAATATCAGGTCATCATAACCACTATGTCTGTCCACCTTCAGCATAGCCCAATCTCCACTTAGTCCATCATAGCACAAACAGAAACCACAACAGATGCTCCTAAAGTACTGGGCAATAAACCCATACATTTTCTTGAAAATAAACTAATCTGAGAATGCTTTCAGGAATGTCCTTTAAGTGCTTCTCAGTGGGGCCTACGCAATCTCTTCCTCTCTCAGACATAATTAATATGGATGTACAAAAAAGAAAAAAATTGTGCATAATACACTGTCAAACTTAGTATTACTCTTGCATATAGGAAAATACAAGCAAACTGATCCTTTATAATACATGCTGCTTTAAGTACAGAAAAGCAATCACATTGGTTTTAGATTGCAAATTCTTTAGGCACAGACCTTAAATCAAAACACTTGACAAGGGACAGAAGTTCCCCTGATGCTTGAGGAAAAAAAAATGCACAAATTGTGTCTGCTTTTCCAAATTCTAAAACTTGTTTTTTTATTCTAACTTAAGATTCTTGCATCTTGAAAATGAATCACAGAATCACTGAATGGTTTGGTTGTTAAAGGACCTTAAGATTACACAGTTCAAACCCCACCATGGGCAGGAACACCTCACGCTAGACAATGTCATCCAAACTCCATATACCCTGGCCTTGAACACAGCCAGGGATGGAGCGTTTACCATTTCGAGCAACCCATTCCAGTGCCTCACCACCCTCACAGTAAAGAAATTCTTCCTCACGTCTAACCTGAACTTCCATTGTTCATGATTGAACCTACTACCCCTTGCCCTATCACTACGGTCCCTGATGAAGAGTCCCCCTCCAGCATCTTTATAGGCACCCTTCAGACACTGGAAGGCTGTTATGAAGTCTCCACTTGAATACTTCTTTAAAAGCTTTGTTTTCCCAAACAGTCTGTCTATTATATCATCAATATAGGTTTCTGACAAAAATTAAAAAGCTGCATTTCTTACTTTTAAATCATCAAGACATAAATACGCCAACATACTATTAACAAGCAACAGTTATCCTAAAAATCAAATCCTAGAAATCAAATTTGGCCTAAAGGCCAGAATAACTTAGAGCAGTATTCCTAGAAATGGAACTGTAAGTAGTAGCACCTGACATTTGGCACAGAAATCTGGCATACTGCTTACATGCCTTTCAAGATGTAGAATACACAATTCCACAATTATACTCAGTAGCAGGAAAACATCTACAAATAATTTTTAAGTATCTTTCCCTTTAAAAGATTAAGACTGAAATCCCATTTAAATTGAAGTTTGTAAGACTTGACTAAGACCCAAATTTCAATCTAATTGCTTTGATGTTCCAGTCTGAGCACAGCTGAGTACAAAGATTCAAGTTCTAATTCAAAGTAGTGCCGAGGCATGTTAGGTCAAGGGATATACAAATGCTAAGAATTGGCTAAAAACTTTATTATCTTGTGGTTAATCTATCAAGGGATAAAATATATTATTTAAATATGAGATAGATGATAACAGAGTATTTGTCCTGTTAAGTGATTCAGGAAACATAAAAATCAAGACTACACTTAGTTTCCACAGGGATTTCTATGCAGTCTTCAAGACTGATACTGTGTTGAAGTATTAGTACAATTTTTCAAATGGATTACTCTGAACATAATACTTTGAAAAATTTAAAAAAGGAGAACAGATAGCAAATGTCATTTCTTTCATAGCTACAAAATGCAAAATCTAAGTGTTTTAACCTAATGAATAAATGAGTTTGTCCTTTATGTATAAAATATAGTTTGTGTTTGTTACACAAGTTTTTTAATAATAGATGAATTTTAGGTTTGCTTCAACATACTCAATAAAGTGTGATTAATTTAGTTTTTCAAAAATGCAAACTAGACATAACTATATTACTGTGCAAAATGCACAGCTTGCAACATTATTGTCTCTGAGGGATCTTAAATTGAATTGTAAAATATGTCTTATTTCCAGTTTGATTCATGTAAGAAATTTCAGTGGATAATGCCCTTTTTTGAAGTTTTGGTGCTTTCTGCAAAGAAAAAATATATAACTAAAAATCATGACATGGCTTATTATAAATCACAGGAAAGTTTTATCCTTACATAATGTTCCACTTAAAAATCATATACTGATGCCACATATTATATTCAATTCAGTGAATTAACTTTTTTTTTGAAGTTTCGTATTATGACAGATTATATAACGCATTTTTGACATGTTCTGTGATTTTATTGCGATATTCTAAGTAATTACCAAATCTCTTTTTCTCTAAAAAAGCTTTCCTGTGCCCTGAGAATTAATCTATGATACCATTTAACTTGGCTTTTTGAAGTAAATATCACTAGATAAAAAGCCAGCTGGTTCTGAATAATGGGATACTTGAATGAATGTATTAGTGTTTGAAAATGAGAGTACAAATCTTTTAAAAAGATTAATTTCCATAAGAAAGATAGCTCACAGATCTACAAAAGAATAAATTCAAAACATAATAAACTGGCAGAAAGAGAGGGAGATTAAAGTAAAGGCAGCAGCACCTTGTTATTGCAGCTGTTGTATAGCAATGATTCTGTATCAATTACAACATTTGGTAGGTATGGGCAGCCTCTTCAAAGGTTTCTGTATAAAGCTTGAGCCTGGAATACACAGTACACCGTAAGTAATAACTTGAGTGATTAATTTTTTTTCTTAACAGGACATAACTTTTGTTCCTAACAATTGGGTCTCCGCAAAGAGGTACAAAGATGCTTTCTGACTTTAATGTGAAAAGGTAACATCAGTTTTGTTTTTTATTAAAGATATGGATATGAATTTATCTTTATCATGAAAAGAGCTTGGCTTTATCACTACACACAAATGCTGACATCAGCACGTAAACTGACTTTTGTTGTCCTATGGACTTTATTTTCAATATCCTGTTTAAAAATAATGTTTTCTTGAATGGGTCTAGGATTCTGTTCACACAATTTCTTTGGTCAAATATTAATGAAAACGAAGTTTGCTGATGCCACTAAGTACTGTCAGTTTGCATAAAATGAATTCAAAGACTTGAGGAATTAAATCACATCAGGACAGACTTTAAAGTACATGGGGGGGTTGTTTGCTTGCTTGTTTGTTTTCTGATGAAGGGATTAATCTAGCTTCCAGGAGATCTACACAAAGTGTTTTACTGCTTTGTGTGGAAGTCAGAGTGATCTTGGTAACCTATTCTGGGCAACCTAGCAAGTTGAGAAGCACAGTATGAGTCATGGACATTATAAAGCATTGTATTAGTAAAATGTAGGGAATTACACCTGTCAAATCCAAAAAAACAAACTGTGAGTCTTTCTTCTGTAATAATAGTCATGAAGTGCTGAAACTGCTAGTACCAATATAATTTAGACAACAAAAGTCATAAGCTCCAAACCAATGTTCTTTTCTTGCAAAACTGCTGTAGAGCAGATTTAGTGGGAACATGGAGACCTGTGTGTCCAGACCATACCAGTGCAGCCGCAAGAGAGCAGCAAGTTTCTCAACAAGTGTAATGGACATATGAAACAAAATTGTAGGAATTTCTGTCTTAGCCAGGTTCAGACTGATTTTCAACTGATCAGAACCATGTATTCTAGTGTCATCTTTATGACAAATTTTAAATCCTTCCTCTAAAGCTCAGAAGCACTAAACCAAATATTTGAGTACTTAAAAATATTCCTGTTTCTCTCCTGACCGGTTTTCTGCAGAAGCTGAATCACGGCTGCTGTTGAAAACTAGAACAATGAATAATGGCCTAAGGGCAAAAATGAAATGTATTTCAGATAAAAACTTCTGCTTAAAATTGTACAAAGTTATAACAGTGATTACTGAAGACATGGGATATATATAAACTGTACTATGCATACATATAGGTGTATCATTTGATATACAAGTAAAAGTCAATATCCAAAATATTTTGAACTTCCATTTTTTTCTGACATTTTTTTCAGTTCATTTCATATTTGCTTTATATCTTATGTTATGCATGTATAGATTTACTAGATATATTTTGCACATTTTTCAATATCTGTACACTTTCCAAATCACTAAAACAAAGCATTTCTAATCCAGTGCTTTCAAATGAATTTCAAGATTTGTTTTGCATCCTGCATCTTGCAGTTTTGGCATAGCACCACAACTGGAACAAAGGCGGATCCTGAAGTGTCAACATTTTCACATGGAATGGATATTCAAGTGTTCCTGACATGCAGTGTGCTTACAGCATCTATAAATAGGCAATGATGCAGACTGTAAGTGAACTGCTTATATGAATGCTATTCAAAATAATAGTTGCAGAATGGCAGTGAAAGTAGAAGTTTAGGATATGGCCAGATGATCAAAGGCTGCAACTTATTCATAATTAGAGTTAACAATAACTCCGTGATAGTTGAGCCAAAGTAAGTGGCCATCTTGTGCGACAGAACCTGTTACTCTAAACTTCACCAAGAACAAACTGCATGAGCAGCAGAACCCCATAAAGAACAAATTATTAAGCCATAGTAACTCACAGATTTTCATTCATATGGCCACCCTTCTTGTCAGAGATCATTAGAGAAATATTAAACTGAATATGCAACCACATACAACACTTGCGTGCCCTAAAAATGTTAACTATACCTTGCTTTCTCTGCTACATAATTACACCAGTGCACAAAAACACTTGCTGCCCTGCCATATGAAGATAAACTTCAGGGAAAGAAGTACCAAACCAAAAGACTGGAATTAAATCTGCGCAACAGCTGCTATGACTCATCTCAGAGATCATACTTTCTCCCATTATTTTAATTTGCTAAGTCAAATAAACTGCCAGACCCCCTCGTATGCTTTGAGAACATTGCAGACCTCCACACAGGAATGAGCTTTCAGTGATTAAGAATAATTTGAACAGATTAAATGAAACTAAAAACAAATCACGGAAGTATTTCAAGATTAAGGCAAATGTCTATCGCAATGCAACTTGAAGGAGTTTAGACATTACAAATAATTCATCTTAGAGTTCAGTGACATTTACTATGAAAAGATGTTTCTTTTTAGTCTCTGTTAAAATTGGCTACAAAATGTTTACAGCAATTTTCTGAAAGCAACTCCAGGTTCTTTTCTAATCATACTACTTCAGGAAAGCTGCTTTTAGTTAAAATATAAAAATCGTAGTTACAAGGTTTCTGCAAATATAACTGCCATTCCATTATGGAAATGGCACAACAAACAGTAAATAGTGGCCCTGAGGGAAATGTAAGTATTGATTTTATTACTATGTTGGTTGGATTGTATTTGCAATTGTCAACTCTAATTTTAGGCTGTGCATTAAGTATCCTTATAACAGCTTAAGGAAAAGAACAAATATTAATTAGAACATATTGATAATGTTTTTGTAAATCTTAGATTTAGTGCTTACCGAGCATATATTTTGAAGAAACAAACCTACTTCTTGCTTGTATGTGTAGCTAATAAATGAATAGGCAGAAACTGTAACGACATGGGTTACATGATACTTTTGCGCATCAAGGCATCTGCTGGATGCAATTACTTAAAATTAAAACTGAAATGAAGTACAAAGATATTTATTATTGCACATGGCTATGCTATGGCAAATAAGGGTGAAGTCACTGTGCAAATACAAAATGATTAGTACAGAGATTGATTGCAACTTTGATCCTAGCAATTGCTTCTTCATAGTCAGACTGTTATTCACCATTTAGTTTCTGAATATAGATGTCTGCTACACACAGAAATTGCAGAATGTGTTATATGTGCAGATACTACTAAAGGTAATTCATGACCTTTTTTTCTACTCTTTAATTTAAAGCAGTACTTACATAAAACCAAAGTTATTATACATTATCATTTGTTTCCAGTAATATCTACATGTACTTAACTAGCAGATAAGACTCACTACTCACTTTGGTATTGAACTGCAAAAGAAAATGCTAGCAGATACAATTATCTAATAGAAAATGAAGTCTTAACAGCTGCTTCTTCAAAGTTTCACAATCTTTCTGTATGAAATGAAAAGATGGCAAATACGCGGCAATGGTAATTTCAAACAATGCAAGACTGATTGGACAATTCACAGGAAAAGGATTTCCTTCCCATATGTACTCTGCATTTCTGTTTACAGTGTGACTCGCAGAGAAAGTACACCACAAGTGCCAGCTGATGTAACTGACATTTCAGGAAAATCTATCCCTGATAGATTTCTTTTTTAACGTGTTAAATTTCTAAAGGTAGCTAAAAATAATTGTTTACGACATCTACAGTGCTGTCAACTCTCACAATTCTATCATCAATACTTATTCATGCTTCTAAAAAACCTTTGCTACAAATATGTAAAAATTTCAGCATATCAGTTTAAATTTAATTAAAGAATAACCACCCTGTTGCTGCTGGCGGTGTGCTATAATATCCCAAACTGGGTGGGTGTCCCTGCAGCTGGGGAAGCATCCTCAGCTGATACATCTGCAGGCATAGCCACATTTCCAGCCCTGCCAGGGACCTGCTGCTTCTGAGGTGTCTCTGGACACTTACCCTGTGCTTAGCACTGTCATATCTAAACACCCTGCTAATTGAAGTTTTATATTGTTGTGAATCCTTATCCTAAACCATAAGAAAGCAGTTTACAAGCACAGTAGAGTCAAAACATTAATTTTCAGGCAAATGACTTGCAACTCTTCTGTACCTAGAAGAGTTGTATTGTACAAATAAGCTGACTCCTGAGATGGCTAGGAGGGTTCAAAAGGTTTCTCCTATTTCCTGACAAATGACAAAGGAAGACAGTGCTGAATTTTTTCCTGCCCTTGCCCACAATATCTGTACAAGGAGAAGGCACACGGTCAGATTTGCTTCTTAGGATGCAGAAAAGGCAAATCCAAGGCTCAGCGGGCTCTTTCATACTCAGAGAGCCAGGCTCAAAAGATATCAGCAGGTGGTTCTCTGCCAAAGCACAGCCTCTTGCAGAGCTGGTCTGAGAGCTGGGCAAGAAAAGGCTCTCCATATGTATCCTCTGAAGATTATACAACCTAACAGCTTCTGCAGAAGCCTGAAGGTGAATAAATTGCAGTGTTATGTTTGGCATGTATCAATGCACACAGACGTATAAAAGTTCAAGGACCACATTTGTTATGCATGTATTTATACCTTCTTTCCTCCCAGGAGACATCAAGATCTGAATCAAAAGTCCAAGTAACACTTAGGCGGTGCAGAGCAGATTGTTCGTGGGTCACCTGATAAAAGTAAATTTCACTGTTCACAGTGATTATTAAAATTTGTGGCTATTGCTCTTCCTGAGCTGTTTTTTACATTATACAGCTGTATTTTGCTACCAAACATTTAATGTAAACATAAAATACACAAATAAAATACTAAATCTAAAGAAAAAGTTTTAATTTGTAAGCATATACATTTCTCTGACACAGTGTAGAAGGGCTTCAGCAACATGAGTACAGAATGTCTTTAAAAAACAATAAAAAGGATTCTCATTGTGTAAATGAGTGTGCAATGAGCCCTGGTCAAACCATTTTATTGCAGGGGATTTTATACTTCAAGCAAATGGAATATACTTAATATAATAATTTCTGAATACCAAGGCCCATAGTGCCGAGACAGGCAGTGGAATACAGCTGAAATGGTTTATTTCAGTATTTTTTCAACAGTTCTTTTTAAAATAAAACTCCTGTGTAAATTGTGACATTAAATGACTATTTGAAATTTCTAGTAAAGAAATCTTGTTTCTGTCATTGCCTAACAAGACCACCATATTGCATCATTTAGCAGGCCTGAGAAGCCAGGCAACAGAAAAGAAGGATAAAACATCTTTTTTACTACAAACCTCTTTGGGTATTAAGCAAGCAAAACCGTGTAACTTCATGTTTCCTATGAAGTCGTTAAGCAATAATAACTGTGTACTGTTCCTCAAAAGAAAATTCACTGTTTCAAATATGCCAGATGTTATTACCAGTATTTATTCTGGTTTAAAAGTTGAATTGTAGTGGGACAATCTTCAATTTCCTTTTTTATTTCAGAACTGTTCAGAATAATTTTAAAAGAGATTATTTTTTATTTAACGTAACAAGAAGAAAGGTAATTCCAGTGTTATTTAAATCTGGGTGGTGGGGACAGTGAAGATATAAACCTGCATTATATTTTACTAAAGTAGCACAAAGTCACTTAAAATGTTAAATAGAGCAAATCCTTTGTTTTTAAATACTCAGAAACAAAAGTGTCTACTCCCATAGAAATCTACTAAGGTGACTGGGAATTCATTGCCACTAAGTTTCAAATCTTCACCTTGTAGCCCCTGCCAAAAGATATGGGGTGATATGCTGCTTAAAAACAGGAATCAACAGTTTACCTCTGCTAATACACCTTTTTGACAGTACAAGATAGTGCTGATGAGACTGCTAGTTTTCTCCCAGAGAAACTTGGATCTATTCCTGGAAGCAGCTGAAATTAAAGGGAGTTGTTAATTTAAGTAAAGAAGTTAAAGCACTCTGAAAGACACACCACTGTATCCATATGAATTTGGAATACATTATGTAACAGCTCTGCTTGGTGAGCATTTTCTATGGCTAAGCAAGCTGTTTAGAAAAATGGTTCAAGCTGAGTCTTAGAACTAGTAAATCAAACGTCAAAAACGGTGTGTGTGTGTGTGGGGGGGAAGTTTACTACTTGATTAACACAAGATCCTACAAGGAAGTTAAAAAACAATACAAAGCACTATCTCTGTTTTGTGGAGGAAAACTATCTGTATGTTATCATACGAAATACTTAATTTTGTTTCAGCTCACAAACCAAATACTCTGAACAAAGATGTATGCTGTTGGAGTCAGAAGGGTTTGATACACAAACCATGTGAAAGAAACCCTTAATTTCTCTTCTGTGAAGTGGTTTATCATATCACAGATGGCAGCACAGGAGGGGAAATGAGTTCTACAGACTCACTACCCACTGGCAGGGGGAGAGAGGGAGCAGACACTGAGGGCAGTTTCGACCCTACCACCTAGAATATAAAACAGAACTGCTTCAAGTCACAATTTCCTTCTTACACTGCTCCCAGGGCAGCATGCAATTATGTACTGCAACTGGCTTAGGGCAGGCTGGGTCCACAATTAGTCCCTTGACCTTGCTGAGACTAACAGTATGAGTAAGGTGAGCATGACATACCTCTCTCTCAAAATTCGCAATTATTTAATGCACCTATATGTAGCAGCAATTTCCCTGCACCTTAACAAAAACCAAAAAGCAAAAAAAATAAATACTGCACAAAATTATAAAAAGGGACTTGCCTATAAACTCAACTAAAAGGTCAAAATGATAGTTTTAATTCAAAGTTTCCATAGCTTTCTTGATAAAATGAGTATGACTGTAGGTTATCTTTATTTCTACTTTCCATTAAAAAGCATGGGAATTTCTTCGTCTTTCTGTAATAGGTTTATTAGTTATGGATTTATTACAGCAATACTCAAGAAGTTCCATTCGTATCATAGACAATTATCTGTGATAAAGCTCATGGCAGAAACTGAAAATGGAATAAATGCTGACATGAGTACATTAACACACATGCCACTCACATTGTGTCAGGTACAGCTACCCCTTAGGTTTGAAGATACAAATACTCCTTTCAGCACTTTGGCGTATTTCAAGTAATTAGAAGCCATCTGCTGAAATCTTCTGCATTTAGTCTCAAACAGCCATCTTGAAATGGTTGGGACTTTCCGTCGTGCTGGAGGGCATACCTTTCCCTCCACGCTCAAGCTGAAGGAGGCCTCAGACAGTGCGTAAGAATGAGATCATGCAGAGAAAAAAAACTGCCAGGAGTTTGACCTAGGCTGTCCAATTAATTGTCAGTGAGTTAAAACAATGCAAATTCATTGAACAAATAAACTCAGATCCAAACTTCTCAATTACAGATGAAACATGGGCCAGTTTGAGACTCAATCATTAATTAATCTATAATAGCCAATTGAAATAGAATATCAGAAACAAGTGAGGCAGGGAGAGATAGTTCAGTTAACCACAGAGCAAGCAGAACGCATTTCTACTCCTCCTGTAGCCAAGATGCAACATACACCTACTGCATACAACAAGTGGGCCCAGAAGCTGGTATCCGTAGTTTAAGAGGAAGATTTTCCAGAGCAACATGAGAATACCATTGCAAACCAGAACTCTATTAAGTCACTATTTTAATTTTCCAGTCAGAGAGGCCACATAAACGGTGTGGGAACCTTTCTGTAACACCTACTGTCCGCAAGTAATAGAAAAAACTGATTGTTCCTCACTATTTAAAAGGTCATTTTATGAGATAGACATAAACTTAAGGAATAAAACATGTCACAGCCATATACTTTGAAGGATTAAACATCCTGAGAGATAAACCTGTTTTGATCACGTGATCATTTCAGTTGTTTTTTTTAAGATGCATACAATATGATACTGTGAGGGAGTTATTTTCATAGCAGCATACCATAAATTATATTTTAAGAAAATCCCCAATCATAAAGTTGAAGAACACTTCTAAGTGCACAGGATTAATAGAGATCAAAAAGGCAACTAACCCATGTGTAACACATGAGTAGTAAGAAGTAACCTCCAGAACTTCCATGTAAATCATTTAGTTATATAGCACGCTGGGTCAAGGTTTATTGAAGCAACTTCTCAAAACCATAAAATCACTTATTGGAACAGCTTACTCTACAGCATGCATGATAAGAATGTGCTTTTTAGTAATCCCAAATAATTAAAAACTTGCTTTGGCCAATGATGATAGTTGGCTTACCAAGAGAATCACAACACTGAGAGTTCTTGCAAGGTGAGTGCCACACTGTGGTCCTAAAAAAAAGAGATTATGAAGTTCCTGAATTTACTTCATTTAAAAGGCAAAAGTGAATTGTGCCAGTCTCATGAAGCCTAGATCCCTTTCTACACAATCTCTGCTACACCAAGTACAACACTGAAAAGTGGAGTCAGTGCAATAACTGGGCCCAAGGATCATGTACGGTATGGAGAACAGAGATGCTTCAGGAACTGATCTCCTGAAGAGCTCTGAATAAGAACTGAAGAATATATATTGCAAATATTAATATATATAATAGTTTAGTGTAATGAAAAATAAAGACATTCAAGACTGTGCCAGTTATTTTTTACTTAGGATGAAGCAAATTCATCACTTATGAAAGGACAGTACAGTAAAACCCTCAGCAATCCACACAGTAATTTCGTATACGATTTTGAGGATGAATTTCTGTATTTAGAAATATAGAAAATTCTAAATATAATTTGGGGGAATTTGCAAATAACAATTGGGTGAAATTCCCTTCTTACAAGAGAGTTTATGATTGTAAAGAACTCTGCGTAGCTATCAAAACTTAACACAATTATCTAGAATTCCTTAGTCAATGCAGCTTTGAGCTGCTATCCCTGAGCAAAAATCCTGTAGGAACAATACTCTGCACCTGTTCAAGGTAGATTTCACAACTATACAGAACCTTAGAACACGTGCACTTTCACTTATTCAAATCACTGCAGTCATATTCCAATAGTGTCCATGATACAATTATACTTGGCTGACATACCAACAAACCCCACCTATCTATTATTAGCATTTCAAATCGAAGCCATACTATGATACTATTTTGTGAAGCTGGTAATATATCTTTTCTTGACAGAACAATTAACCACATGTTAAAGGTGGTTTCTCTGGGCAGTGCAAACTTGCTGCTTGTGACCGCAAAAGTATCCAGTTAAGCCCCAGATGAACCTCTTCCAGCTTTCCCCATCTCTGTCCACGTTGCAGAAAATAGCTTCTTACAGCATAATAAAGACACTCAGAAGGTGACAGAGAAGACAGATGTGCTAAATTCTACCCATTTGGTTCTCCAACACTATACACGTTTAAGATTCAGCTGGACAGCATGCTAGGAGATCCAGTCTATGTCATACTTGCCCAGAAAGTTTGACCAGATGACCCTTAACGTCCACTCCAATCTGATTTTCTATGATTCTACAATTGATTTATAACTCACCTTATCTACCAGAGCCAACATCAGGAGCCACTGAGTTCAAACTCAGTGGAGAACACAAAAGCCAGGAATCCTCAGGAGACATGCCTTCAACAGGCAAACGGGATCCATCATTAGGCAATATAATTCAAAGTCCCAAAAAAAGAGCACAAATACAAGCTCAGTGCCTTTGGAGTTTTGTCAGTAGCTTCAACCACAATAAAGGAAAAACTAAAGATCCACGAAAATTGCCTTAACTATGAAGTTCTGTAATTAAAAGTGGAATCAAATTGAGAAACAAGGAGCAGATGTTGGTTTTATTCCTGCGTGTTGACTTTATTAAGGAAACATTTCCCTATTTCCCTCCCCCAAGACATCCTTTCCTTTTATTTATTTGCTATGGTTCGTATTATTTTCTCTTCCCACTAAACAACCATAACCTTCATAAGTACAATGAAGTCATTTATGTCTAAATTCTTATTGCAGTTGGGATTTTTTTTTTCATGCGTTTTGCAATTGTTGTAGTTGATTTATAACTTTTGTGCCTCAGATGTAAAATAGAAGTCGAATACAACCTTTTTTCTCTACTCTGATTAACACCTGTAAGAACATAAGAGATACACAAAAATCATCTATCCGTTTTTTTTTTTCATGTAAGATCTCCTTCTCTAATTACTTTGTTTTAGAAAGCTAGTGAAGATCTCCCCTGATATAAATTAAACCAGCACCCAGTTGGTGCTTTATTATCTCTTCAACAAAATGATTTATTCTTTGTAGTCTGAAAGGAAAAGAGGAGGAAAATTACATTTTCTGTACCAGTAACAGTACCCCATCACTTGCTCTACACTATTATTTGAACATTACAATGACTAATACTGTAATGATACCAGAAATAGTTAATGCTAACAAAACTGCTTACACAAAAGCAATGGTAACTGAGATCATTGCACCTCATGATAATTTAACCTTCGATGTTGCCTTATGGTTTTTAGCTCAGCATGAACTGCTATAATGTTCAAATTTCAATTTATCTCCTACCCCAGATGCTGGACATGACTGTTGGAGTGTTGTTTTTTTTTTTACTTTTAAGGTTTCAAACTAAGGAAGTTTAATTAATTAGGAAGAGGCAAAAAGAATACAAGAAAAAATACCAAGAACTCACAAATCTTTTATGTGTGTGTGTGTCTAAGCTATAGATAATAAACTAATTATAAGATTACTTATGTTGTATATCAATGACATTTTAATGCTCGGTTTTTAAACACTGATTAAAAAGGCTAGGCTAATACTGCTTATAGAAGTATTACAAAAAGGCAAAAGAAATTTCTATCAAGCAGCACACCTAAACTGAGTACAAGATGCATATATATACACAGAGATATACACGTATGCGCACAGCAGATAAAACCCTGGAAATTCACAATGCCTTTGTTGAAAATTAGACTAATTGTAAGAGTGATGGTGCTGCGAGTGCAGGAAGTTGCTTATCTTCCAAAGTCATGGCATCTTTGTAGCACCACAAACCACTTTGACATGGAATAAAAAACTACACACTTCTGTCCAGCAGCGAAGCTAGTAGAATATGCTGAAAGGGAAAGCTCTTTCCCTAAATTCTTTAGCAGATTCAAGGAAGCTTGATAAAAATCAGGATGAGTAGAACAGAACTCCAATGCACCCATGAAGCTTTGAGCAACCTGGTCTAGTTGAAGGCGCCCCTGTACATGGCAGGGGAGTTGGAACTAAATGCTCTTCGAAGTCCCCTCCCATCCCAAACCAGCCTGTGATTCTATAACTCTATGAAGTTTCAGAGGAACATTTCTGTTAAGTTGGCGGAGCTACCTCTTGTGGGGAACTACTTAACAACTTTGATGTGGATGAGGTAATTGGAAAGCTTCTGATACTCCATTGTAAGAGGGACAAAGTGAAACGTATCACATTGTTAACAGAGATGATGCTTGTTGGTACAAACTTGGAATGATCTGCATCATGGACAGAGTACAATCAATCATTAGTATTGCTAGAAAAATCCTTTATGCCAAATAATAACCAGCATGATTTATCTTCTTTTTCATTATAAATTGGTTCTATTTAGACAAGGCTGAGAACAATGACTAAAATAACTTTAAAACAGATGAGTCATCACAGAGTCATATAATTTTCCGAATATCGATTATTAGTGGCACCAATCACATTATTAATTCCACACATTACAGAAAGGAACATCTTTTAAAGTAGCATTTATACACGTGTACATTAAGGTACACAAGAAGTTTTGAAATATTAGCTCTGTTTTGGAAAACACTAATTTTTACTGCCTTCAGTGACACTCCAAGACAGAAAAACTGTGGCACAAGCAACTGCAAGCACAGGAGGTCTGTTCAGTTGCCTGCATGTAGGATACTCTCATTTCAGGTGTCCTATGATATCTGGTGTGTCCCCACAGGGCTTGAAAATATAACAGAGTACCTAGCTGCGTATGATCTCTGCCATTCAAGAGTGGAAGGCAGAAGCCAAGTGGGATGCCTGGCGGCATTCCAAATAAGAAAAGGTACCTGTACTGAGTCAGGTTGCTGACGTCTTTCTTGCTGGAAGCACACACATTATGGTGACTTATTAAATAGTAGAAAACTGCTTAGCAATCTGCACAATGCTCACCCAAAAAAACTGAGTGGAACACTTCTCTCTTGCAGCCTATAGATGATCTTCATGGCACTGCCCAGAAAAGTGCAATTTATACACTACCTAAAAACACAGGTTGCAGCATATTGTTTTAAATTAGCCTCTGATTATTTAAATTGGAGGAACAGTATGGGTGACTCTACCCCAGCTCTCAAGCAAACATATGGGTCCTGGTGTATTTAATAGTACAGGTGTAGCTTAAAAATGCGACTCTGTGATGAGAGGGCACAAAATCAGCCTTCTAATACTTGTAAGTGCAAATCAACATACCAGATTCCCATTTAGAATAATTGGGAGACAGTCTGGTGTTTATTATGAAGAACTCGTCACAGTAATAGTGTGATCTCTCAGTAGCCTCTGCAAGTAGGGCCCCACCATCTCTCAGTAGCCCCTGCAAGTAGGGCCCCACCAAGAGCACGCTTTCCACCTTCTTCAGTACTAAACTTCCACAAGACTATTAGTTCTCTTTCTCTACCACAAACAAATTCAAAACTAAGAATAAGTTCACAGATCTTGCAACTGAACAGAAAATTGTGCTATTTCCCTTTCGTTTACTGCCTAGCTTTACCACTTAACGCAGTTTCAGATAACTTGAAAACTTTCATGTCAGGCTTAACTCTGGTAATTCCAATTATCTTTTATACACTAATGCAATATAAATTGGCTATGTACCCTCTCACTTCACTAAAGAGGAATCTAGTGACATCTCTGAGTAGCTAAGCTGCTGTATAATAAAATTAAAGAAAACTTTCATTCAATAAATGTATGGTACTTCATAGTAAGATATAAAGATAGCCCACCATCAGTCACGCTTCAATAGAGAAACTGAGACCACTAAAACAGAATTCAGTAAGCACAAATCTGAATCATTAGCTCAGGAGCACTAATTACATTACCATGATAAATCACTTCTCACAGATGTGCAGTACCAAATCTATAAAGGACACTTCCTACTCTACTAAAATACACATTACCACACAACTAGTTCAAATCCACCAGAAATGGAAAAAGAAGATTAAAAGGGTGTGATCTTAAATTCAACTTCGAAAGGATAGAAGCCTGAATAAAATATATCTGTCTGACTATAAAACTTGAGAAAAATAACTCTAGTAAGAGATACCTACGATAATGCAGAATTTCAAATAACTGTTTAAAAACGTGCATAACCAGACTAATCACAGTACTCTAGAAAGCAATCATCACAGTATGAAATCGAC